>CM044960.1:30488456-30708456 GCA_024516035.1 Bactericera cockerelli
ATTTCGCAGTTCTGTGCCTTTGTCTAACTGTTTGTATTTTTAGAATGTATACAATATTTTTTTTTTTTCCCTTGATTTTTTAAATTTGTATTTTATTGTATGTATCTTGTATCATGTGTGGTTCAAACTCTGATTTGAGGGACTATATATCTGGCTTATTATGATCCTTTTTTATAATCCAGCCCTAGATATGATCGGAAGTAAAAACAACTACAAGACCAACCTACAACACAAGAACTTTTCAATTATGTGTTGTTTCCTTGTTACGGAACACAAAATATAGTTCATCGTTGAAAAAAAAATAATGTTGAAGTTTTACTCGAGTTAACAAGCAGCTTCCATTTTTTGCATTCATTAGCGGATTAAGCCCGAGCTGTGAATGGAAGCACTACCGCATAATAACGCCAGCACAAACTGAATACACAATGCTCAGCGCTAAGTATTGAGCATTACATAATGTCATAATTACATTTTTCAAGCAGGAGCGATTTTATTTGGGAAATTTCACATTACAGTTACAGAAAGCCCTGGTCACAATAGATCTAATTAGGTCGCAGTGTTAATTGTAAGGGTTTCACTGAAAACCCTGCAACCAGGTCAGATAATAATACAGAAAGCAAAATCCTCACGAGGTATGAGTATTTCATAGAAAAGCATGATCAAATTTGTTAAATTAGATCCCAATAATCCATGTTGACCTCTGACTAACAGACATACCCTAACATCAGTCATTGTCCATTTATGTTGAGCTGGAAGGTTTTACATGTAGATGTTTACATTTTACATGTAGATGTAAAAAAAAAAAAAAAAACATTAGGAGGGTGGGAGGCTCTCCAGCTCAACATAAATGGACAATGACTGATGTTAGGGTATGTCTGCTAGTGATAGGTCAGTATGGCTTTTTTACATGTAGATGTTTACATTTTACATGTAGATGTTTACATTTTTGTTACATTTTACATGTAGATGTAAAAAAAACATTAGGAGGGCGGGAGACTCTCCAGCTCAACATAAATGGAATGACTGATGTTAGGGTATGTCTGCTAGTGAGAGGTCAGTATGGCTTTTTTTACATGTAGATGTTTACTTTTTTTTTACATTTTACATGTAGATGTTTACATTTTACTTGTAGATGTTAACATTTTTTACATTTTCCATGTAGATGTTTACATTTTACTTGTAGATGTTAACATTTTTTACATTTTACATGTAGATGTAAAAAAAAACATAACGAGGGCGGGAGGATTTCCAGTTCCCCTGAGTTCGGGCCTGTGTTCTGCAGTCTGTACCTACTCTGTATTGAATCTGGAAGAGCATGATGGGGAGTTAATTTAATATCTGATGCGCTGTGGAAATGGAAAGTAGCGATTATATTGTTTCAGTTTTCAATAAAATCTCATGTTCCACGGCTACTGGGTGATAGGCTGTTAATTACGTTAACCCTTCAATGCTCACTGTCCCATAAATGAGCACATCATTCTCCATAGTCTGTCCCATTACAAAAAAAAAAAAAAAAAAAAAAATGCTCCATACCAATTCTGTTGTACTGAGACTATTATTATTATGTAACTCTTTATTAATTGGACATAAGTACGAACAAGTATGTAATTATAAAAATTACTTAGTATACAAAATTTAGAACCATAATATAAACAATAAAAGATAAACAACATAGATAAATTCTATACAGATGTCCTCACTAAAGGGCGGGGTTAGATAAATTATATACAGATGTCCTAACTAAAGGACGGGGTTATTGCCTATGGCAATCTCTTCCACCCAACTATTGAGCCATTTTATGACGATTCATTCAATACTTATTAATTATGCTTTGTTGCGGGTTGTGTCGCTTTTCAGTTTTAAAGTTGACAAAATTGCCTTTTTTGATGCCGTCCTGCGTGTATCCAAGACTAAAGAAATTAACTTGGAAAAAGAGATGAAAAAATCAATATTTCTCGAATCTAGTTGCTCCACATTCAATGCTCTCAATCGAAAAAATATCCAAGTTAGAATATATTAAATGGACTAACTATATTTCTTTCCGAAACACTAATTTCATGCATAATAATTTGAAGGCATTCTTCAAAAGGCGTGAGAACTAAACTATTCTAAACCTAATTTATTGCGATGGGTTAAAAAGTCATTACGTGGAGGTTTAACAGTTTAACACCCTTTCGAAAAAAGATTTTCATAGATGGACCTCAGCTAGCTGGCGGAGCTAAGTTATGAAGGAACAGAAATACAACAATAGAAGATTAGCAATAGTAAACATTTATTTATGACGTTTTTTTTTACTCCCATTCATATTTTTTTTACAACTCGTATTCTCTTTTGTCAACGGGATTGTGTCAAATGCTGGAAAACCTTTGTTAAACATTCAAACAATGCCACACAAAAGATTACGCCACTGAGAGAGGAGGGGAGGTTGACATTTACAATTGCGAACTGTTACGTATTTACGTAGAAATTTTCTTCTCTTCCCGAGGGTTCTGTGTTTGTAACTTGCATTACTAGCCATTTTCCCATGTTTCGTCACAGTCTTACTTTTCAAATAATCTGAGGCATGGCCGACATGCTAGATTAAATTAATCTGACTGCAGAATGTCTACTTACTAAAGAAAAATACTGTAGACCTTGTGTAAGTTCTTGTTGTTGTTTAACGCCTCTCCATTCACTGGAAGAACCAACATTAATTTTACCCATAGCACGGTTTGTTCCGGGAATAGCCAGCATCGAATAATTATAGATAGGATCCAATAATATTTCCGTGTTCAACATAATTTAAACCAGCATAAAGGTCTTATTCATAAAAAAACGGAGCTTTGTTAACGTAATATTATATGCCTAATAATAATACTCTTTTGTGGAAGGTAACCACCAGGCGAGGTTAATGCTCAAAGCTTTTTCTATCACCTAACCAGTCTTATTATTATTTGATCACAAACTCAAATCATTGAGGAAAAATTCATGCACTGGGTGGGATTCAAACCAACGGATCCCTACGCTACCTCGATTACCAAACTAGCGCGTTAACCACTTGACTAACAGTGCTGATGCCTAGTATTCCGTGATAAAATGATGTATCTCCCTTGCCTTTATCCCATATTAGCTTATGTTGCTTTTGGGGTCGGCATTGTTCAACCTCATAGTTGAGGTTGGTAGGGTGGAGCACGTTTTTTTTATGGCTGGATGCCCTTCCTAACGCCAACGATTCTATTTGATTTAACGTCCTGGATTAGGACGGGGGTTTTACCCTCCATTCGCTGGGAATCGTACCAGCTACCCACATTAACCTCACCCAGCCTGGGTAGGGCCGGAAATGGCAGCCTCACGTGTTTGGATGGAACAGAATTTTCTTCGAAAAGTCTGCCCCAGCCGGGAGTTGAACTCGGGAACTCTGGACTACGGGCAGTAGTCACAACCATTACGCCACGGAGGCTGCTCCGTGATAAAATGATGTCCGAGAGTTAATGCTGAGATGTGTTTATCCAAAGCGAAGCATTAGATTAAGGTGCAATATAAATGAACACAGTTAAAGAGTAAGTTGCTGAATGCTATAATCGTGTGATTGATTACAACACGATTTCCCCAGCTCTGGAATAGATGGTGACCATTTCCATGTTGATTGATTTTGCCCTAAACCAACAGTAGCTCGATCATTACGATAGGTTCGAATCTCAAGCATGGATGATTTTAGTAGGACTTGTTTTGACTAATTTTTGACATCTCTCTTGTGATCAACACAGACAGGCATTTTTTTGCGCGAAGAAATACGTCTTTTGTCTGATTTTGCCAGAAGGTATACGTCTCTTTCGAATCTAATCAGACTTCTCAGCATTGATAACAAAATTTTCCAGCAAAACATACATATTCTGCACCTATTTCGCAGTAGCTTGATCAATGAGACGGTGAGACGGCGGTAAGACCTGAAAGTTAGTGGTTAGAGTCCCGATTGCGGTAAAAATTTAGCATTGTGAGTTAGAGTAATTGTGACATCACGATTGCGATCTACACAAACGCATGATAACAAAATTCTAGCAAAATGCGTGCTCTGGAAAAAGACACTCGAGGTTTGACCGATTCGCGAAGATCTGCGAAGTCTGTCCCGGTAGCTCAGTGGTAAAGGCGGCACTCTGTGAATCTAGAGATCTCACAGGTCGAAACCCAGCCGGGACATGACAAGTTATCCTCCCATTTGGGATTTTTACCACATAATAATATGTCTTGAGCTTACTGCTGGAATAGTGGGACTTTAATAGTCCTAATCGGGCAGTATAAATAAGGAGATATTATTATTATTATTTTCGTTTCTCATCAACTATAATTAGTCTCAGCATCCCTTCTACGTAGATTTCAACCCCTATTCGTACGGCGTTTTTTAACGCGAAAAAACTTCGCCTAACCACCCTCCTCCCAGCGCAGCGGGGGGGGGGGATGAGCAAAATTTTTCACCCTTCTTTTCCGCGAGGTGGTTTCCAGAGGGAAACCTGCCCCCTTCCCCCCCCCCCCTCCCCCCCCCCCCCCCCTCGCGTTGTTTCTTGGAAACGTTTTTCCGTCTTCGGGGCTGCGTTGCGTTGAGTTTTCCATATTGATTTTTATCATAGAGCTCTCGCGAGGCATTCGAAAGCGGCACGCCTGCGTCACAGGGGCCCTTTCCCGAGTGTCTTGTGTCCTCTGTGTGTGTGTGTGTGCTTGTCTTCTTCACAGTTAATGGAATCTTGAAAGTGGAGAAAAAAATTGAGATAATTGTTTTTTCCTTTTCTGTGAGCGCCTTCCTTTCTTTTGTGTATACGTGAAATAACTGTAGGCCTGCCTGCCTCCTCTTCTGATCGTGCAGTGCTGTTAGATAACAGATTTTATCGATGCTGATTAAATAATAGAGGCAATACTTGAAACAGTGTTTTTTTTTAAACCAAAATTCTACCGTTGTTTGTGAAGTATTTATTGTTAACTGGATTTTAAAGTTGAATAATTCATATCTGAATTTATTGGTGTGTTTTTGTACTTATCAATCAGTTTCTTATCAATGAAATTGCTTTATCAGATATGGGTTGGTTTTAATTTTCCCTCCGAGAAGTGATCGTATTCCTACTAAAAAAAATATCAAGGTTATTTTATGTTTCCTATGCACGGCAATAAATGTAGAATTTGGGTACTAAAAGTTACGCCATCAACAGAATATTTTTAGTACAGAGCTGACATTGGTACCTTTAACAAGGGTGTACTTCGCATTAAAAACTTTTGGCAAATTGCTTTCGCCATTTATTCCATTATCAGCAAAGGTCAGCTCGTGTGACATTTATTTATTTGCGTTCCATTTTCTATGAACTAATTTTTTCCTGCAGTACACACAGTAAATGTGAAAAAGGAAAAAAAAAAAAAATATTTCGAAAGAACTTTTTGTGTAAATTAAATCTACTCGTACATATTGGTATTTTATATTATGTAAATAATAATTAGCTCAGATGGTGTTACAGAATTTCAGGTGCTTTATCAGCGAATAATATACCCTACTTACATTTAGCTAAGTATACTTATACATTATGTTTTTGAACTAAAATAAAGAAAGTAAAAAAATATCAAGTCAAGTAATATCTAATCTTAAGTAATTCATATTTAGGGCGATCATTATTATAAACATTTGAATTCATACTAATCAAATAAAACAAAAGACTCATTGTTTTCGATAGCACATAACTCATAATCAGAGTGATATCCTCGATTCCTCATCAACATCTCAATCAGATACCGAATTCCTGGACAATTAGACAGATGTGTGTCGTTCACTTCAAGGCATTTCCGCCTGGACTAAGTAATAATTTCATTACGTCTTGTTTTTTTAATACATATTTCAATTTTTTTATATAATATTTGTGTTGATCATAATCGTGATATTACAAGTATTCAAACTCGCTTTAATAAAAAGTTCATTATCTTTGGACTTGAACCACAGACCTCCTGATTACAGGTCCGCCGCCTAGCGCCTTATCGATCAAGCTACTGAGTTCGGTGATCGATCTGAGATATTATTAGAGAATTTTATTAAGTGGTTATAACCACTTCATAATGTCACTATGGTCGAGTGGAGTGCAGCTCACGGTGACCTGGGTTTTAAGCCCTACTGGGGGAAAATTTTCTACTCTGTACTTTAGATGTGCGGGTTATACTCATACCTCGTGAGGAAAAACGAGTAGTTTTAACGACCAGGGTGGTATTACCTGAGTACAAAAAGTAAAGTATTTAGAAAAGTGATGTAGGCTCTTAGTAATACTGTGAGTATGCTATCCACCAAGATTGAGCAAAAGCTCTTTCTCTACTGCAAATAGTATAAATTAATATTTAATCCATCTTCCTCTATCCTTCTTTTATCTCGATGAAATTTTGTGGCGAGAAGAACCAACTATCAGGTTATCACGATTGTGATTAACACGATAATCAATAGAAGATTTAGGGCGGAATGAATAGTAATTTTTGTAATACCTCTGTGGCGCTAAGTCACGGATTGCGTACTGTGTAAGATACGGAAAATCGACACTTACCAACGACTTAAGTTATTGATGTTGTCTATTAATTCCTTAGTAAAGCATGTTTGAGAAACTGTCTTATACGTATCACTATAGTGATTAACAGAAATATGTTTTTTGTTATTATTATTTCGTACGTATTCAATTTAATTACATATTGTAAATAGAGTTCAATTGAAATTATTTAATAGTAATTAATTAAAAACCTTAGTAGTTACCATGGCCGAGTGAGTTAGCGCACTAGGCATTGTATGCATGGTGACCTAGGTTTGATTCCCAGCCAGGCAGGAATTTTTTTGCTCTGTACTTGGATATTTGGGGTCCCCTCATACCTCATGATGAAAATTGAGTAGGTAGCTGCTTTGATGTGAGCAGCGACCAGTGGTGGAATTACGGGCAACAAAAGATATGATTTGTTAAAAGTCCTACGATTCTGCGCTATCCACTAAAACTGACATAATAACAAAAAAGGTTTTTTTTCTTCTTCGGAGAGGTAAATTTTATAACCAATTCAAAACGATGTGTGGGGCTAATGAGCAGAAATCTGGGTCCAATAGCCACTAAAATCCTCTTCTCCCCCTCCTATAACTAATGTACCCAGAACCGTATTTTTATTTTATTTATCGTATGGCTTTATTACACATCTCAAAGTGAGAAGACTTAAGTAATAAACTTGATCAGGAAATCTGATAGAAAGGAAATCGCCAAAATTGTCAGTACTTATGAATACTGTATAAAATACATTATGAATTGGGTTGCGTGGAAGAGATTTCCATAGGCAATAACCCCGCCCTCTAGTTAGGACATAATTATGTTTCTGTATATTTTTCTATTCTTTTTCATTTTTACTGTATATATTGTTTCCATTTTTTTCATTGTTAAAATACTCATTTGGGTTGTACATATGTCCATTTCTGTCCCGGTAGCTCAGTGGTAAAGGCGGCACTCTGTGAATCCATAGATTCCAGAGGTCGCGGGTTCGAAACCCAGCCGGGACATGACAAGTTTATCTTCCCAGTTGGAATTTTTACCACAGTCTTGAGCTTACTGCTGGAATAATGAGACTTAATAGTCCTAATCGGTCAGTATAAATAAGGCGATATTATTATTATTAATATCTAATAAAGTGTTAATAATAATAATAATCTTTACTTGTTTTCATATATATTTGAATTCCCATTACATCTCCATGAAGTACTACTGTTGTACTTTTCGGGAGATGTAAGTAAATTTCCATCACATCAGTTCTTTTTTATAATTATTTTACTTTCATTGTTTCTTCTTTTTTATTTCTTTTTACTTCCGATAAATTTCTAATATTAGAAATCGGAAGTATTGTGTTCGTTTTTGTAAAAAAAAATATTTTTTTGCTCCGATTTCAATTTTTTTCATATTTCTGGACGTTTCATAACCTACTGAGTAAATTTGGTTTTGTGTCCGTCTGTCGGTCTGTCTGTTAAAACGATTCCTTGTAACGCGCAAATCTCGGAAACTACTCAACGGATTTTGATGAAATTTTGCACACATCTAGGAGACATTCTGTAGATGGTCCCATTTTAAATTCATCGAATTCATACAAGCGGTTCTGGGTGAAAAAGACCATGCGCCTGACCACTAACTTTTTACGTAAACGCTTGTATCTCGTGAACGGTACACCCGATTTCGATGAAATTTTGTAAGAGTATGCATATTATTGTTTCACATAGGTTATTTGTATTTATTTTTAAATTGATTATAATTTGACTCTGATATTTAAGAAAATCCGAAATTTTGGACAAAAAAGTAAAAAAATAAGGACCACGACTTGCCGATACAGAATTTTTTGTGGAATTTAGAATGTATAAAAAACGATATTCTACCATATAAAACAAATTTGAAGAAAATCGGTTGAGCCGTTTCGGAGATACAAGTAATTTTCTATAAAATCTCAAAATTGGCACGTGTTTACAATGTGAAGCAATCACGAGGAAGTATTGTGTCCATAATTGGCAGTGTTTTTTATGTTGAATAATAATAATATGGATAACTCATGTACATCTAGTACAACTTCTCACTTTTCTGTTTATACTGATTAAAATAGAGAGGTTAGTTGATGGCATGGATGTTCAGAAGTATTACCTGCTGATGAGAGCAAATAAGCTCGAAACAGCTGTCTAGGTATGTTCTGATATTCATGTACATCTAGTACAACTTCTCACTTTTCTGTTTATACTGATACTGATTATACTCATACAACTAACCTTTGTGTCGCCAGGCCGACGCGAGTCTGGAGATGGAGCAGCGCCACTTCATCCAGGCCTCTCTGGAGTACGTGTTCCGCATCCAGGAGGTTCAGGAGCGCAAGAAGTTTGAGTTCGTCGAGATTCTGCTCGGGTTTATGTTCGGCTGGCTCACCTTCTACCATCAGGCGTACGAAGTGGCCGAGGACTTCAAGCCCTACATGCGAGAGCTGCAGTTCCGAATACAGAAGGTAAGCAGACTTCAAGCCCTACATGCGAGAGCTGCAGTTCCGAATACAGAAGGTAAGCAGACTTCAAGCCCTACATGCGAGAGCTGCAGTTCCGAATACAGAAGGTAAGCAGACGTCAAGCTCTATATACAGAAGGTAAGCAGACTTCAAGTTGTACATACAGAAGGTAAGCAGACTTCAAGCCTACATACAGAAGGTAAGCAGACTTCAAGCCTACATACAGAAGGTAAGCAGACTTCAAGCCCTACATGCGAGAGCTGCAGTTCCGAATACAGAAGGTAAGCAGACTTCAAGTTGTACATACAGAAGGTAAGCAGACTTCAAGTTGTACTTACAGAAGGTAAGCAGACTTCAAGCCCTACATGCGAGAGCTGCAGTTCCGAATTCAGAAGGTAAGCAGACTTCAAGCCCTACATGTGAGAGCTGCAGTTCCGAATACAGAAGGTAAGCAGACTTCAAGCCTACATACAGAAGGTAAGCAGACTTCAAGTTGTACATACAGAAGGTAAGCAGACTTCAAGCCCTACATGCGAGAGCTGCAGTTCCGAATACAGAAGGTAAGCAGACTTCAAGTTGTACATACAGAAGGTAAGCAGACTTCAAGCTCTACATGCGAGAGCTGCAGTTCCGAATTCAGAAGGTAAGCAGACTTCAAGCCTACATACAGAAGGTAAGCAGACTTCAAGTTGTACATACAGAAGGTAAGCAGACTTCAAGCCCTACATGCGAGAGCTGCAGTTCCGAATACAGAAGGTAAGCAGACTTCAAGTTGTACATACAGAAGGTAAGCAGACTTCAAGCTCTACATGCGAGAGCTGCAGTTCCGAATTCAGAAGGTAAGCAGACTTCAAGCTGTACATACAGAAGGTAAGCAGACTTCAAGCCTACATGCGAGAGCTGCAGTTCCGAATACAGAAGGTAAGCAGACGTCAAGCCTACATACAGAAGGTAAGCAGACTTCAAGCCTACATACAGAAGGTAAGCAGACTTCAAGCCTACATGCGAGAGCTGCAGTTCCGAATACAGAAGGTAAGCAGACTTCAAGTTCTTCATACAGAAGGTAAGCAGACTTCAAGCTCTATATACAGAAGGTAAGCAGACTTCAAGCCTACATACAGAAGGTAAGCAGACTTCAAGCCTACATGCGAGAGCTGCAGTTCCGAATACAGAAGGTAAGCAGACTTCAAGTTCTTCATACAGAAGATAAGCAGACTTCAAGCTCTATATACAGAAGGTAAGCAGACTTGCTCGGGTTTATGTTCGGCTGGCTCACCTTCTACCATCAGGCGTACGAGGTGGCCGAAGACTTCAAGCCCTACATGCGAGAGCTGCAGTTCCGAATACAGAAGGTAAGCAGACTTCAAGCCCTACATGCGAGAGCTGCAGTTCCGAATACAGAAGGTAAGCAGACTTCAAGCCCTACATGCGAGAGCTGCAGTTCCGAATACAGAAGGTAAGCAGACTTCAAGCCCTACATGCGAGAGCTGCAGTTCCGAATACAGAAGGTAAGCAGACTTCAAGAAGGTAAGCAGACTTCAAGAAGGTAAGCAGACTTCAAGCCCTACATGCGAGAGCTGCAGTTCCGAATACAGAAGGTAAGCAGACTTCAAGAAGGTAAGCAGACTTCAAGCCCTACATGCGAGAGCTGCAGTTCCGAATACAGAAGGTAAGCAGACTTCAAGTTGTACATACAGAAGGTAAGCAGACTTCAAGTTGTACATACAGAAGGTAAGCAGACTTCAAGTTGTACATACAGAAGGTAAGCAGACTTCAAGTTGTACATACAGAAGGTAAGCAGACTTCAAGTTGTACATACAGAAGGTAAGCAGACTTCAAGCCTACATACAGAAGGTAAGCAGACTTCAAGTTGTACATACAGAAGGTAAGCAGACTTCAAGTTGTACATACAGAAGGTAAGCAGACTTCAAGTTGTACATACAGAAGGTAAGCAGACTTCAAGCCTACATACAGAAGGTAAGCAGACTTCAAGTTGTACATACAGAAGGTAAGCAGACTTCAAGCCCTACATACAGAAGGTAAGCAGACTTGAAGCCTACCTAAAGAAGGTAAGCAGACTTCAAGCCTACATACAGAAGGTAAGCAGACTTGCTCGGGTTTATGTTCGGCTGGCTCACCTTCTACCATCAGGCGTACGAAGTGGCCGAGGACTTCAAGCCCTACATGCGAGAGCTGCAGTTCCGAATACAGAAGGTAAGCAGACTTCAAGTTGTACATACAGAAGGTAAGCAGACTTCAAGCCCTACATGCGAGAGCTGCAGTTCCGAATACAGAAGGTAAGCAGACTTCAAGCCTACATACAGAAGGTAAGCAGACTTCAAGCCCTACATGCGAGAGCTGCAGTTCCGAATACAGAAGGTAAGCAGACTTCAAGCCTACATACAGAAGGTAAGCAGACTTCAAGCCTACATACAGAAGGTAAGCAGACTTCAAGTTGTACATACAGAAGGTAAGCAGACTTCAAGCCCTACATGCGAGAGCTGCAGTTCCGAATACAGAAGGTAAGCAGACTTCAAGCCTACATACAGAAGGTAAGCAGACTTCAAGCCCTACATGCGAGAGCTGCAGTTCCGAATACAGAAGGTAAGCAGACTTCAAGCCTACATACAGAAGGTAAGCAGACTTCAAGCCTACATACAGAAGGTAAGCAGACTTCAAGCCTACATACAGAAGGTAAGCAGACTTCAAGCCTACATACAGAAGGTAAGCAGACTTCAAGTCTACATACAGAAGGTAAGCAGACTTCAAGCCTACATACAGAAGGTAAGCAGACTTCAAGCCCTACATACAGAAGGTAAGCAGACTTCAAGCCTACATGCGAGAGCTGCAGTACCGAATTCAGAAGGTAAGCAGACTTCAAGTTGTACATACAGAAGGTAAGCAGACTTCAAGTTGTACATACAGAAGGTAAGCAGACTTCAAGTTGTACATACAGAAGGTAAGCAGACTTCAAGTTGTACATACAGAAGGTAAGCAGACTTCAAGTTGTACATACAGAAGGTAAGCAGACTTCAAGTTGTACATACAGAAGGTAAGCAGACTTCAAGCCTACATGCGAGAGCTGCAGTTCCGAATTCAGAAGGTAAGCAGACTTCAAGCCTGCATACAGAAGGTAAGCAGACTTCAAGCCTACATACAGAAGGTAAGCAGACTTCAAGCCTGCATACAGAAGGTAAGCAGACTTCAAGTTGTACATACAGAAGGTAAGCAGACTTCAAGTTGTACATACAGAAGGTAAGCAGACTTCAAGTTGTACATACAGAAGGTAAGCAGACTTAAAGCTTACATACAGAAGGTAAGCAGACTTCAAGCCTACATGCAGAAGGTAAGCAGACTTCAAGCTCTACATACAGAAGATAAGCAGACTTCAAGCCTACATGCAGAAGGTAAGCAGACTTCAAGCCTACATGCAGAAGGTAAGCAGACTTCAAGCCTACATGCAGAAGGTAAGCAGACTTCAAGCTCTACATACAGAAGATAAGCAGACTTCAAGCCTACATGCAGAAGGTAAGCAGACTTCAAGCTCTACATACAGAAGTTAAGCAGACTTTAAGCCCTGCATGCGAGAACAGTTCATTGGTTATCAAATTTATAATTTTGAGAGTTTATTGATTACGAAGAAACAGTGATTGAACCGGTTTTAATGTTTTTTTTTTAAAGATTTTTTTTTTATGCATTATTTTGTCCTAGTTAATCTTAAAAATTTAAATACTCTGGCCCATTGTAATATGGATTTTTGGTACGATTAACTATGGGAATGCCTTGGTTGTGAGACTACCTCACAGGCAAATTATCAAACAGTCAGCTCATATGTACAGAAATACATACATACGTAAATATTTTTCAATACTTTTTATATTATGTCCCATAAAACATATAAGACCTGTTTGACCATTTTTTTTTTTTTTTTTTTTTTCATCCCATAAAATCACATGAGCAAGTGGCATGTTTAACTGCTGGAGTAAAGGGACTTTTCAGTCTTACCTCGGCAGTATAAACAAGGTATATTCTATTCTATTATATCTATAGATGTTTTATTATTTTTCTCATGTTATTTTCTTGCGCTGAAAGGTATGATAAATAATAAAATTAACTCTGTTTGGATACTAACTCGATTTTCCTTCTGGTTTTCTTGTGTTTCCGCGTGTTTTACTAACGTGTGCCACAACCCATCTCCTGCTTCCCGTGTGTGTGTGTGTCACTCGTCCCTGCGGCTCCCCTCACCACTGTGTCACTCGTCACTTGTTAGACTAGAGAAAATTTCAATGCAACTCGTGACAAAACCGAATCGCTTATGAGGAAAATGTTGGAAATGCGGCAGCAGGTGAGTTCTGAGCTATTTATTTCATTCTTAACACGTTTATTTATTTTATTTAGAAATTCTTTATTAGTAGAACATATATTATATACAGACAAATAATGGTAAAAATTAAATATTAAAATTGACAATAATAATAAAATAAATAAGAAAAGAAAATATATGTACATATATGTCCTAGCTAAAGGGCGGGGTTATTGCCTATGGCAATCTCTTCCACCCAACGTTCAGCGCCGTAAACCCATTGGTGGCTTTTTTAGAAATAACTTCTATTTCCGAATCCGAAAATCTGGCTCTACCCAGGCTGGCTGAAGTTAATGTGGATAGCTTATACGATTCCCAGCGAATGGAGGGTAAAACCCCCGTCCTATTCCAGGACGATAAATCAATTAGAATCGTTGGCGTTAGGAAGCGCATCCAGCCGTAAAAAATGTGCCAAAACCAACCAACCTCAACCATGAAGTTGAACAACGTCGACCCTCCTCTATTGATCTTATTGACTGGTACCATAAACCCCACTGGGGGTTTGAAAATATGTGAAGAGTTTACAGTAAGGGCTTTTATTTCAATGTATTTTCTTATGGGATTATGATTGTCCTTGAACAGAGCCCCTTGTCAATTTGTAAAAGAATGTCAATTCTGGCTGAACAAGGTTGGCACAGAAAAATATGTCATAAAATATTGCGGCGATGAACGTGTTAATACTTTTAAAGTCTGAACGAAGTGTTTTTTTTAATTAGATACCTACTGAAAGTTTGAACTTTTTTACCGCCTTTATACTCATCGCTTAACAGGTGAAAACTTAGAATAAAAATATGCTTCCTTTTTGTACTACGATTTGTTCCTTTAACTTTTTTGTAAAATAATACAAAAAAATAAATTTTAATTGGAAAAAGAAACTGCTTCGCAGATTACTTTTACATTATTAATTGTAGATAATTGTAGAAGATTTCTTCCTTTCAACTCCTTTTTTCTTGCCCTACTGAGGGAATCAGCCGGGCAAGCGAAGATGACTGTAAAAAAATAGGCCTCATCATCACGATGCCTATTTCATAATCTTGTATGGTTGGAAAAGATGAGTATGAAATAAGGTGGAGGAGAACCAAGTTAAGGAAGAACTAAGACAGAAAAACTGGAGAACACAGCACGCACTTAATAGGAAAGATTTTGAAGAAAGAAGATTCATGAACAAGTGCCGACCCCAATAGTTTGGGAGATTTCCTATTTATGTATTCTAACCTCAATCGTTTTGTTTCACCTTTCAGAAACCTGACTCGGGCAGTTCAAACAAAGTTTACTCTCGAGAAGGCTATTTGTACCTGATGGAAAAAAGTGAGTCCTAGCGATCTTTATTTTTTTTTTCTTGCAGCGAGAAAAGGGTATACTGACCGTACTTAGAAGTTGTAAAAGCAGAAAGTTGCACTGGTAGTCAAGTGGCCACATAATAATAAGACTCTGAGGGTTAGGTGGTAGAAAATGCTTTGAGCATTAACCTCGCCTGGTGGTTACCTTCCCCTAAAGAGTGTTATTATTATTAAATGCTAAAATATAAGAAAAAGCTTCAGCATGGTATTACTGCTTGGTATGCTTGAATTGTGAAAGGTTTCAGATTGTTACTGATCTGATGACAAGTCATTTATATGGGACTAGCGGGTTACACCCGCCGCTTCGCCAGCCCATCAAACACACACAACGCACACGCACACACACCCACCCACACACACACCACACACACCACACACACACACCACACACCACACACACACACACACACCACACCACACCACACCACACACCACACCACCACACACCACACACACACACACACCACACACACACCACACACAAACACACCACACCAACACACACACCACACACGCACACACACCACACACACACACACCACACACACACACAAACACACACACCACACACACACCACACACACACCACACCACACACACACCACACACACACACACACACACACACCACACACCACACACACACCACACACACACCACCACACACACACACACCACACACACACCACACCACACACACACCACACACACACACACACCACACCACACCACACACACACACACACACACACACACACACACACAAAATGTCATTTAGGTTTGAAAAAAAACCTGAATATTTTTTGTTGCCCATCTATTTTCTGGCCTTCCCCGGCGTAGCTCAAGAATGGCTCATCAGAATTTCGCGATCAATATGTCAAATGAAAGCCTAAACCCTTGCCTAAAACTTTCTCGCTCTGAGTTGATAGGTCGTCACTTCAAATTTCGAGAAAAAATGTCATTTAGGTCAAAAAACGTGAATATTTTACATGTTACCCATCCATTTTTTTACCTTACCCGGCGTAGCTCAAGAACGGCTCATCAGAAATTCGCGATCGATATGTCAATTGAAAACTCAAGCCCTTGCCTAAAACTTTCTCGCTTTGAGTTGATAGGTCGTCGCGACAAATTTCGAGAAAAAATGTCATTTATGTCAAAAAACGTGCATTTTTTTTGCGTCACCCATCTATTTTTTATCCTTACTCATTGTAGCTTAACCTCAGGGAGATATAATCTAGCCTAGAAGAATTTCCTGATCCAAGCGGATCTATGTGCAAAATTTCAGGTTTCTCGGTCAAACGGTGTGGATTTGTATAAAGAACATACATACATACACACACACACACATACATACAGACAGCTTTCTTTTATAGATATAGATTAACCTTGCCAACAACAACATGTTCGCGGTGTTTAACCCACCATTGGCTCGGCAAACAAGTCCGTTACTCAAATGAACCTCACCCAGATTGAGTAAGGCCAGGAAAACCCAGCAGAAAGTAGATTTGCTATGATGACCCTGGAGATATTCGGATCGAGAACGGTCACCAATCCATTTCCTCACCACGCTAGACTAGACGTTAACTTCAGTGTGGTCGGATGAGAACTGGCCATCTCCCTTGGCAGACTTTTAATTGCTATCAAGAGTTCAGTTGAAATACTTGTAGCTCAGTGGTCAAGGCGTCCGTCGGTCTGGTAATCCAGAGGTCGCGGGTTCGAAACCCAGTCGGACATGAGAAGTTATCCTCTTATTTGGAATTTTGACCACATAATAATACGTCTTGGCCTTATTGATCGAATAATGGAACTTATTAGTCCTAGTCGGGAAGAATAAATACGGCGATATCATTATTACACAGACCACAAGAGCCTATAGTAGCCGCCGGCTGTTTTACGGCCACGTAATAAAAAAGGCTGGTAAAACAATTATCTTAAAAAAAAAAGTAAGAAAAAAAAAAAATTGACGCTGGAAACGATACCGTCTCATTTGGCAATCTCGGTGTTCGAACCCGGACTAACCATTTCTGTGTGTTATTTCCACAGAGGCCTTCGGTACAACCTGGACCAAGCACTACTGCATGTACCAAAGAGACAACAAGGAATTCTTCATGATTCCTTACAACCAAATGACGGGCAAATTCGTAAGTAGTGGGTTATAGCCATCGATCCATTTGATCGATATGAAGGCGGACTCGTCACTCGGAGTGCGAGTCTTTACAAGGAAGCTAATAATTGACAAGGGCCCCCAGAACCAAGCCAATGGTGGTCTACTCCCTGTTTATAGTCCCCCAGACAGACTGCTGGTCTACTAAAGACAGTGGTTCCTAGCATCGGGTAGTCAAGTGGTTAAAGCGCCAGGTAGTCTGGTAATTTAGGTAGCGCAGGGATCCGTTGGTTCGAATCCCACCCAGTGCATGAATTTTTCCTCATTAATTTGAGTTTGTGACTAATAATAATTAGACTCTGAGGGTTAAGTGGTAGAGAATGCTTTGAGCATTAACCTTCCACTAAAGAGTGTTATTATTATCATCATAGGTATATATTTTATTCAAATTCTGATACATCATCATCTTCTCGTTTTCAATCCAAGTTTGGAGACCTCAGTATTATCGACAGTAATTAAATTGGGATTGAATAAATTGTATTACTCTTGCAGTCCTTCTTCTTTGTGTAGTCTTTAGATCAGAGACCAATCGTGGACTTAAGGACAATTGGTATGAAAAATATTCCTCTTAACACGTTCAACGCCGAGGCATTTTTGGAGTATGGCGGTATGGCCTGAATGGGCCACGCTGATTTCAGGCACTGTCAAAATTTGGGCTGAGGCCCAAATACGGGTTTTTGGGCTAAATCCTGTGTTTGGGTTTCTTTTTCAAAGTTTCAGTGAAACCCAAATATGGGGTTCACGGCTTGGCTGAACATCGCTTGAATACCACATATGGGATTCGCGGCGTTGAACATGTTAACAGGTGTTTCTTTATTGAAATATTATTATTATTGTTCATGTAAATAAAACGGTGCTTGGATGAAAGTGCTATGGTTGCAATTATTCTTCACAACCTCTGTAGTGTTATTCTTTCCAAATTATATACTTTTTAAGTCTTCGTTAAATAATGTCCTATGTGTCTCTATATCTAAGATTTAAATTGTTACTTTTTTTAAACAAATATTACGATTTTCAATTTATTCCAGAACACGACAGAGAAGATGATCCTGGGCTCGTGTGTGCGCAGGATGTCAGAGTCAATAGAGAAGCGCTTCTGTTTTGATCTCACCCCGGTGGATAAGCCGGGGGTGGTCTACACGCTACAGGTGAGTGTTTTGATCTCACTCCGGTGGATAAGCCGGGGGTGGTCTACACGCTACAGGTGAGTGTTTTGATCTCACCCCGGTGGATAAGCCAGGGGTGGTCTACACGCTACAGGTGAGTGTTTTGATCTCACCCCGGTGGATAAGCCAGGGGTGGTCTACACGCTACAGGTGAGTGTTTTAATCTCACCGCGGTGGATAAGCCTGGGGTGGTCTACACGCTACAGGTGAGTGTTTTGATCTCACCCCAGTGGATAAGCCAGGGGTGGTCTACACGCTACAGGTGAGTGTTTTGATCTCACCCCGGTGGATAAGCCTGGGGTGGTCTACACGCTACAGGTGTGTCCGGCCATGCCTCAGCTGAGTAATTTAAGTAAAAAATCAGAGAATTTAACCGTTTAGTAACAATTGCTGGGAAAAAGGTCCAACACATGCAACTTTGCACATTGGACCTCACCT
Organism: Bactericera cockerelli; assembly: GCA_024516035.1. NCBI lineage: Eukaryota > Metazoa > Arthropoda > Insecta > Hemiptera > Triozidae > Bactericera > Bactericera cockerelli. The sequence goes on from CM044960.1 coordinate 30,506,918, forward strand.
AAACTTTAAATAGTATTTTTAATATATTCATAAAAATCGATGAACATTTTTAATTTTTGTTTATTTTTATTGTTCTTTCATTTGGTTGTTTTTGATAAAATGTTTGTTGATTTATAAAAATATAAATAAAGTACCTTAAAAAAAAAATATTACTGAAATTCGTATTTGGGAAGTCTTCATATGGTCTATTGCTATCACCCAAGTACACATTTTAAAGAAAAATAAAACACCTTCTTTGTATTAAATACCTACTTATATTGGACAATGGGTCAATGGCACGCTTACTACCAATTCTCGTCAAGCAACGTCTAGTGAGGCTAGCACTTGGATGGGTGACCATTCAAATAGAAGCCCTCTTGATGCTGGCTATTCGAACCCCCTTAGAATGGGTGAGGTTGGAGTAGCTGGTTTGTGAGTTTCCAGCGAATGGAAGGTAAAACTCCCGTCGTGATATGACCATGCAGTTGAAAGCAACAACAATGTTGATGTTGAAGCAAAAGAAAAATATTTTTTTTTTTTTTACAAAAACGAACACAATACTTCCGATTTCTAATATTAAACACAAAATATTTTTATTACAAAGTACACTCCTGGATAACAAAAAATGTTTTTAACTATTTATGAAATATAAAAAATGGTTTCCAAGTCTGAGGAACGAGGCACTGTGCCCATCACAGCTGCTGCATTTCCTCTCTGGATACACAGAGAAATCATCTGTTTCAATTATTAGAAATTTCTCGGAAGTAAAAATGAAACATCCTCTCCCCCTCGTAACACTCTTTCTTTTTCTCTCTCTCTCTCTCTCGCTCTCTCTCTCTCTCTCTCTCTCTCTCTCTCTCTCTCTCTCTCTCTCACTCACTTTTACACTCACTCTTTCTCTCTCTCTTACAATATCGCTCTTTGATTCCTTTCGCTTCTTTCTCTGTTTTATTTGACTTAAAACTGTTTTTTTTTTAACATTGTTATATTTAAAATTGTTTATTAGTATTAAGTTTATTAGTAATGCTAATGACTGTCAACTGCTTCAAGATGATATAGATTCAGTATCAACATGGCTAAGTTCTATAGGACTTAACTTTCATCCTGCCAAATGTAATATAATGAGATATACAAATAGCACATCATCAGCTAATCAGCTCTTCACTTATCATATAAATAATACACCTCTGCAATATGTGTCAATTTATAAGGATTTAGGTATCACTTTCCAATCTAACCTAACATTTGATAAACATAGAAATGATCTGGTACAAAAAGGATTTAGACGACTGGGTATGGTTATCCGTCACTCAAAACTCATACCTGATCCCGATGTTAGTAAAATGCTCTACCTAATGTTAGTTCGCCCGCTTCTAGAATATGGATGTCCTATATGGCTTCCCCTGACAGAGTGTGGCAAAAAATCTTTAGAGCGTATTCAAGCCCGTTTTATTTCATAAGGAAAATAACTTTTATCCTCTTTACCCAAATTATATAGAATATGAGCTGCTTGTTGAAAATCTTCCACTTGACACTCTAACACAGAGGAGAATCTCTGAGCAGATGAAACTTCTACAAAAAATCTGCAATGGAACATCAAGCAGCTCATATCTTATAGAAAAAACCGACATTAGGGTCCCTAACCATAGACTAAGACATTCTCACAAGCCTCTATTCCATATTCCTAATTGTTCAAATATAAACCATTTACTGAAATCCCCACTAGTTTGTGCAATGAACACTTATAATAACATGACCGAGAAACCACATCTTTTATAGTTTACGCCAACATTTCTGTCAGGCATTGCCTTGGTCGGAATTTTGGTTCTGATTAAAGTGTTGACAGTAGCATTAAAAAAAAAAAAAAAAAAAAAAAAATTAGTTTATTTTTTGATAGTTAGGGTAAAAATATAATTCGATAGTATAGGGTCCGCCCGTATATTGAAATAAATAAATAAACACTGGCTCCGCTGCCCCCCAGGCCCTGTCGGAGGAGGACCGCAAGCTGTGGATGGACGTGATGGACGGCAAGGAGCCCACCTACGGCCTGCCTGCGGCCTCGCTGAGTGGGCCGCGGCCCGAGGAGAGGGCCCTGGACGAGACGGGCTTCCTGTTTGTGAGGAAGTGCATCGAGGTGCTGGAGGCCAGAGGTGAGGCCACTGCGCATGTGCAGGTTTGACTGTATAGATAGAAACCTAGTTTAAATTACCGCGGTAAGTTATACAAAGTTAGTGAGAGTGTTAAGTGTAGAGAATATAATAGAGGAAATGTTAACGAGTAAAGAGAATTGGGAGTGTATAGAGAGAATGGTGAGAGAGATAATAGTTATAAAAGAGAGAGATGGGAGGGCACTGCAACGAAATCAGTAGGTGCCCTACAGCGCCGCACTTGAAGTAATGATATTTTTCCGTTCCAAGTGCAGTTAGCTTTTAGAGGAGGTGGGTTTTTAGTGGTTGGAAATCCCACACCCCAGGATCTGGGTGTCTTTGAAAGATTTTTTCCTGCCTTCCATTGAAAGAAAAAGACTAGAAAGTCGCTTTACTCCTGTAGTCAAAAAAACACATATTATATATTTTATATGTATAGTGTTTATTTTATACAGGGTGGTCCAGAAACATGGTGACAACGGCCTACTGATGATTCATTGGACCATTTCCAACAAAAAATATAATCATACAAAAAGGTTGATCTCCCTTGGTTTCGAACATAACCGCCATTTTGTAGTTTTTTGAAGAAATCAGACTTGCCCTCAGTTCTAGTGCAATAACTTTTATTTCACTACATCTTGGAAAGAAATTGATTTTATTTTTATAATCTGCACAATATTTTCCATCTAAATTCATCATCGCAACATGCTAGAAATAAACCCTAGAAATAAAAACTGCAACCACCATTCTGGATCAGTTTGTCTCTTAGAAACGGGTAAGGGTTTATTTCTAGCATGTTGCGATGATGATTTTAGATGGAAAATATTGTGCAGATTATAAAAATAAAATCAATTTCTTTCCAAGATGTAGTGAAATAAAAGTTATTGCACTAGAACTGAGGGCAAGTCTGATTTCTTCAAAAAACTACAAAATGGCGGTTATCTTCGAAACCAAGGGAGATCGACCTTTTTGTATGGGTATATTTTTTGTTGGAAATGGTCCAATGAATCATCAGTAGGCCGTTGTCACCATGTTTCTGAACCACCCTGTATGTATCATATTATTAAGTATAGAGCGCGCGATTAGTTCAGTGGTTAAGCACTCGCTTGCCATGCAGAAGGTCCCGGGTTCGATCCCCCGTGCCGACAAAAATTTGTATTCTTAATTTGGTTACAATTGTTTGTAAGGGATACCTTCCTGTGAAACACTCATCTTAAAAATAAAATATATGACGAGGCTCTGCCTTTAAAAATTGATGATGATGATGATGTGAGTTATATCCATATAAGTTAAAAATCCCTGCCCTAGGACTAGAAATGGAAGCTGGTTTAGCTAAAAAAATTGATAAAAAAAAGTCAGTTCACTGTATCAACCCACTGTATCAACATTGGTCTAAAAAAATCTTCAAGTAAATTCAAAATACCTTAAAACAGTACTGAAAGATTATTAGAATAATAATAATATTGCCTTATTTATACTGTCCGATTAGGACTATTAAAGTCCCATTACTCTAGCTGTAAGCCCAAGACATATTCTTATGTGGTAAAAATCCCAAATAGGAGGATAACTTGTCATGTCCCGGCTGGGTTTCGAACCCGCGACCTCTGGAATCTAGATTCACAGAGTGCCGCCTTTACCACTGAGCTACCGGACCTGCCTACAAAAAATAAAAAAATAGTCTGGGTGGGGGACGTAAACAGGGAGAAGACCAGTGTCTCGCTAGAGGACTATAAACAGAGAACAAACTAGCCAACCCTTACAAGCCAGGCTAGCTTGCAGTTTCCTAAGGGTTTCATGACTTATAAATAAAAGTCCAAGTCCTCACGATGGTTGATCGCACATAAAAATATGTGGTTCAGGACGAGCCAACTTTGCCAATAAAGTTGGCTGGAGACCATCACTCACCCCTCCAGCTGTAGCCAAGCTGGCTACAACAACAAAAAATAAAGAAAAAGGAATATTTTAATCAATTCCCGGTTGGAGCAAACTTTTCGCACAGAAAAGTTCCCTCCGCACATGTGAGGCTGGCAATTCCGGCCCTACCCAGGCTGGGTGAGGTTAATGTGGATAGCTGGTACGATTCCCAGCGAATGGAGGGTAAAACCCCCGAACTGTCTACATCAAGTCAGGACGTTAAAACCAAATAGAATCAATGGACATGAAAGGAGCGTAGACATTTTTTTTTTTTTATATTAAGCTTTATTAGGTAGAAAATATATACAGTAGAACACAATGAAATATAAAGAAAAACAAAAAGATTAAACAAATACCTACAAGAAGGAAAAAAAAGAGAGAAATGTCCTACCTAAAGGGCGGGGTTATTGCCTGTGGCAATCTCTTCCACACAATCCTCTCACCACCGTGATTTAGGCATCTGTCTCTATCTCACGGACACGGAATTATTTTTTATTATTATTATTATACCGGGACAGACCGTACCAGCCTAGAAAAAAAAGGAATATTTGATTTTTTTTTAATGAATCTACGGGGGTTGACCCCATTTATTTAATCTATTATCCCCGCCCCCAGGTCTGGAAGAGCAGGGTCTGTACCGGGTGGTGGGCGTGGCCAGCAAGGTCTCCAAGCTGCTGAGCATGGGTCTGGACCGCAGGAAACTGGACCGGCTCAATCTGGAGGACGCCTTCGAGTGGGAGAGCAAGACCATCACCTCCGCCCTCAAGACCTACCTGCGGAATCTGCACGAGCCGCTGATGACGTTCAGGTAACCTTTTTCTTATGCTCTTCCTTCCCAATGTGCATCTGAATGCACATTTTTTTGGTAATGCTATCATACCAAGACAAAATTGTCCCGCCTATAATAACGCACAGAGTTCTCCTTCCTTTGAAAAAACCTCTGTGGTAAAGATCCGTTCACATTAAAGATTAAAATCAACATGAGTTCAGAAAAGTGTTTGTGCATTTGAATGCACCTTGGGAAGATACCATTACAAACCCTATATTGCGATCGGGAAGATAACACTACTCAGAAAATGTGCATTTGGATGCACATCGAACAGGTACCACTACAAATGATAAAAGCGCTTGGGAAGGAAGAGGTTATACGACCTCAGTAGCTTGATCGATAAGGCGGAGGACTTGTAACCTGGAGGTCGGTGGTTCAAGTCCCGGTTTCAGCGTAGATTTAGTAAAGCGAGTTTGATTAGTTGTGACATTACGAAAGTGATTAAAACAAATATGATTTTTTTTTTTATATTTTAGCATTTAATATACATTTTTGTATGTGTGCCAGGTACGAGGTACATGATATATCACGAAAAAGCTAAAATATATAAAAATTACATTGATAAAATCCGGTGGTTGATAAAGGTAACCTTGTCTGACTTGGAACGTTAGACCATAGATTAAGAAGGAAAATAGAAAAGAATAGAAATTACCTTGACTATACTGCCGAGGTGAGACTAAAAAGTCTCTTTATTTCAGCAGTCTTATTTATTTTCAAATTTAAACAGACTTTATATGACCACATAATAATAAGACTCTGAGGGTTAGGTGGTAGAAAATGCTTTAAGCATTCACCTCGCCTGGTGGTTACCTTCCACTAAAGAGTGTTAATATTATCTTTACAATGGGAAATGTTCCCTTAACGTGGAATAGGGGTATGAACAAAAACTTATTTATGAAACCTGCGCGACACTTGATGAAGTTCTACCATTGATGACGTGGGAAGTCCTGTGATGACCTTCTACCATTGATGACGTGGGAACTCCTGTGATGACGTTCTAACATTGATGACGTGGGAATTCCTGTGATGACGTTCTAACATTGATGACGTGGGAAGTACGGTGATGACCTTCTACCATTGATGACGTGGGAAGTACTGACGTCATTCTGTCTGCCACTTTTTATTATGTTCCCTTATTGCTTTTCATTGTGTCATTTGCCGTCAATGTGTCTCTGGTGGCTGTTATTTATTACGTTCCCATTGATCCCAGTCTACAAGGTGAATGTTTTTGAAACGCTGCAATCTCATAACAGTAACTTTTTAACTTTTATTAATTCTAAAAAAATCATCCCATGTTTCACAGGTATCACAGCAATTTCATAGCGGCAGCCAAAGAAGAGTCTCGAGCCTTGAGAATCAACTATGTACATAAACTAACTCATAAGTTACCTGCCCAGAACTTCAACATGTTGGACCTCCTGTTCAAACATCTCACTAAGTAAGTATTGAGAAACTATAATATATGCACATGATCTGTGATGATCCGTGTGAAATCAATCTTGTGTAGAATCAGTCAAATTTGAGAGTTATGTATTAGAATAAATACTCTATTGACTACCTCCTGAAAAAAACTGTACAACTAAAGTCATGTTAATATCTGAGTTCTATTTGTCTTGTGGCATTTAAAATAGACTAAGGTTAAATCTAACGTAACGTTAATAGTTATTTTGCAAAAAATTACGAAAAAATTAGATCCAAGAGAATTCATCAAATTAACCCATTATGTCTCGCTGTCCCCAGCGTGGCAGCTCACTGTGATAAGAACCTTATTAACCCATTGTGTCCCCTTGTCACCAGCGTGGCAGCTCACTGTGATAAGAACCTTGTTAACCCCTTGTGTCCCCTTGTCCCCAGCGTGTCAGCTCACTCTGATAAGACCCTTATTAACTCATTGTGTCCCCTTGTCCCCAGCGTGGCAGCTCACTCTGATAAGACCCTTATTAACCCCTTGTGTCCCCTTGTCCCCAGCGTGGCAGCTCACTGTGATAAGAACCTTATTAACCCATAGTGTCCCCTTGTCCCCAGCGTGGCAGCTCATTGTGATAAGAACCTTATCTATGTTTTCTTCATTGTAGTATTATGTATTTATGTTTGATTTTACACTGGGCTTGACCCGTAAATATACAATTACAAAATTACAAATTATTAACCCATTGTGTCCCCTTGTCCCCAGCGTGGCAGCTCACTGTGATAAGAACCTGATGACGGTCAGTAACCTGGGCGTGTGCTTCGGCCCCACCCTACTGCGGCCGGAGGAGGAGACTGTGGCCGCCATCATGGACATCAAGTTCTGCAACGTGTGGTGAGATCCTGATAGAGAACTACACAAGGTGAGGGTGGTGGTGGGAGATCCTGATAGAGAACTACACCAAGGTGAGGGGGGTGGAGATCCTGTAGAGAACTACACCAAGGTGAGGTGGTGGTGGTGGAGATCCTGATAGAGAACTATACCAAGGTGAGGGTGGTGGTGGAGATCCTGATAGAGAACTACACCAAGGTGAGGGTGGTGGTGGTGGAGATCCTGATAGAGAACTACACCAAGGTGAGGGGGGTGGTGGAGATCCTGATAGAGAACTACACAAAGGTGAGGGTGGTGGTGGTGGAGATCCTGATAAGAACTACACCAAGGTGAGGGGGGTGGTGGAGATCCTGATAGAGAACTACACCAAGGTGAGGGTGGTGGTGGTGGAGATCCTGATAGAGAACTACACCAAGGTGAGGGTGGTGGTGTGGTGGAGATCCTGATAGAGAACTACACCAAGGTGAGGGTGGTGGTGGTGGAGATCCTGATAGAGAACTACACCAAGGTGAGGGTGGTGGTGGAGATCCTGATAGAGAACTACACCAAGGTGAGGGTGGTGGTGGTGGAGATCCTGATAGAGAACTACACCAAGGTGAGGGTGGTGGTGGTGGGAGATCCTGATAGAGAACTACACCAAGGTGAGGGGGGTGGTGGAGATCCTGATAGAGAACTACACCAAGGTGAGGGTGGTGGTGGTGGTGGAGATCCTGATAGAGAACTACACCAAGGTGAGGGTGGTGGTGGAGATCCTGATAGAGAACTACACCAAGGTGAGGGTGGTGGTGGTGGTGGAGATCCTGATAGAGAACTACACCAAGGTGAGGGTGGGTGGTGGAGATCCTGATAGAGAACTATACCAAGGTGAGTGGTGGTGGTGGAGATCCTGATAGAGAACTACACCAAGGTGAGGGTGGTGGTGGTGGAGATCCTGATAGAGAACTACACCAAGGTGAGGGGGTGGTGGAGATCCTGATAGAGAACTACACCAAGGTGAGGGTGGTGGTGGAGATCCTGATAGAGAACTACACCAAGGTGAGGTGGTGGTGGGTGGAGATCCTGATAGAGAACTACACCAAGTGAGGGGTGGTGGGGATCCTGATAGAGAACTACACCAAGGTGAGGGGTGGTGGTGGAGATCCTGATAGAGAACTACACCAAGTGAGGGTGGTGTGGAGATCCTGATAGAGAACTACACCAAGGTGGGGTGGTGGTGGAGATCCTGATAGAGAACTACACCAAGGTGAGGGGGGTGGTGGTAGATCCTGATAGAGAACTACACCAAGGTGAGGGGGGTGGTGGTGGAGATCCTGATAGAGAACTACACCAAGGTGAGGGTGGTGGTGGTGGAGATCCTGATAGAGAACTACACCAAGGTGAGGGTGGTGGTGGAGATCCTGATAGAGAACTACACCAAGGTGAGGGTGGGTGGTGGAGAATCCTGATAGAGAACTACACCAAGGTGAGGGGGGTGGTGGTGGAGATCCTGATAGAGAACTACACCAAGGTGAGGGTGGTGGTGGTGGAGATCCTGATAGAGAACTACACCAAGGTGAGGGTGGTGGTGGAGATCCTGATAGAGAACTACACCAAGGTGAGGGTGGTGGTGGAGATCCTGATAGAGAACTACACCAAGGTGAGGGGGGTGGTGGAGATCCTGATAGAGAACTACACCAAGGTGAGGGGGTGGTGGAGATCCTGATAGAGAACTACACCAAGGTGAGGGTGGTGTGGAGATCCTGATAGAGAACTACCCAAGGTGAGGGGGGGGTGGAGATCCTGATAGAGAACTACACCAAGGTGAGGGGTGGTGGTGGAGATCCTGATAGAGAACTACACCAAGGTGAGGGGGTGGTGGAGATCCTGATAGAGAACTACCACCAAGGTGAGGGGGGTGGTGGAGATCCTGATAGAGAACTACACCAAGGTGAGGGGGTGGTGGTGGAGATCCTGATAGAGAACTACACCAAGGTGAGGGGGGTGGTGTGGAGATCCTGATAGAGAACTACACCAAGGTGAGGGTGGTGGTGGTGGAGATCCTGATAGAGAACTACTACCAAGGTGAGGGTGGTGGTGGAGATCCTGATAGAGAACTACACCAAGGTGAGGGTGGTGTGGTGGAGATCCTGATAGAGAACTACACCAAGGTGAGGGGGGTGGTGGTGGAGATCCTGATAGAGAACTAACCAAGGTGAGGGGGGTGGTGGTGGAGATCCTGATAGAGAACTACACCAAGGTGAGGGGGTGGTGGTGGAGATCCTGATAGAGAACTACACCAAGGTGAGGGTGGTGGTGGAGATCCTGATAGAGAACTACACCAAGGTGAGGGTGGTGGTGGAGATCCTGATAGAGAACTACACCAAGGTGAGGGGTGGTGGTGGAGATCCTGATAGAGAACTACACCAAGGTGAGGGGTGGTGGTGGAGATCCTGATAGAGAACTACACCAAGGTGAGGGGGGTGGTGGAGATCCTGATAGAGAACTACACCAAGGTGAGGGTGGTGGTGGTGGAGATCCTGATAGAGAACTACACCAAGGTGAGGGGGGTGGTGGAGATCCTGATAGAGAACTACACCAAGGTGAGGGGGGGTGGTGGTGGAGATCCTGATAGAGAACTACACCAAGGTGAGGGGGGTGGTGGTGGAGATCCTGATAGAGAACTACACCAAGGTGAGGGGGGTGGTGGTGGAGATCCTGATAGAGAACTACACCAAGGTGAGGGGGGGTGGTGGTGGAGATCCTGATAGAGAACTACACCAAGGTGAGGGTGGTGGTGGGAGATCCTGATAGAGAACTACACCAAGGTGAGGGTGGTGGTGGTGGAGATCCTGATAGAGAACTACACCAAGGTGAGGGGGGGTGGTGGAGATCCTGATAGAGAACTACACCAAGGTGAGGGTGGTGGTGGAGATCCTGATAGAGAACTACACCAAGGTGAGGGTGGTGTGGTGGAGATCCTGATAGAGAACTACACCAAGGTGAGGGTGGTGGTGGAGATCCTGATAGAGAACTACACCAAGGTGAGGGTGGTGGTGGAGATCCTGATAGAGAACTACACCAAGGTGAGGGTGGTGGTGGAGATCCTGATAGAGAACTACACCAAGGTGAGGGTGGTGGTGGAGATCCTGATAGAGAACTACACCAAGGTGAGGGTGGTGGTGGAGATCCTGATAGAGAACTACACCAAGGTGAGGGTGGTGGTGGAGATCCTGATAGAGAACTACACCAAGGTGAGGGTGGTGGTGGAGATCCTGATAGAGAACTACACCAAGGTGAGGCGAGGAGGCGGGAGGCGACGCCTTCGAAAATGATAGTACAAAAATACGGTAGAATACTCAAAATTCAAGGGATAGAAGCGTCATTTCGAGTTATCGAGATTCGAATAAGGAGCAATGTTCGACAAGGGCAGAATATTTCTTTAGAGTTAACGGGATTTTCTACTTCCGGGATTTCAAGTTCGCAAAGATTTGTTTTATATCCAATGTCCAATGTTTTATATCCAAATTTGATTTGTCATATCCAATGTATTCAACTACCACTATGATGTAAATAAATATAAACCTGGGATCACACTAAGTGCAACATTTTGTTTCAAAACGTAGCTTGATCGAAAAGGCTGCGGACTTGTAACCTGGAGGTCGGTGTTTCACCAAATATTTATAGAGAAGCGAGTTTGATTAGTTGTGATATCACAAAAGTGATTAACACAAATATGATAACTTTTTAAAAAAACTTAATTGAATATATTTTTTTCCCCCAGATATTCAAGCAAGAACCCTCGTCCAGAAACTCGTCACCCGTTCCATCATCTCAATCTCCCCCCACTAGTAAAATATATCAGACCCCTCCCCCTGTTACGCATGTAAGTATAAGTGAAAGTATAAGTAGTGATTTAGATTGTCAGCGCAAGTCAGGTAGTCCCATTATGCCAACAGTTTAACAAAGCACCTCTTTATTTATTTGAGTATAAATACAAGTACGAACATTATACCCCATTGTGTTGTGGAAACTTGTGAATATTAATGTCCCGAGTTCATTATTCACCATATTTCTGTCAAGTGAAATCTTTGGTGAACCATTGATTTTTGTCCTTACCAAAATTACTTTTAAAATAGATACACTTTTGTCATTTTAATGATTGCTTGATAAAACTGGAAAACACTGAAGGAATTATGTATTTTAATAAATATCTAATAGAGGTCCGTGTGATGATTGGGGTTTCTCTTGTGGAACTCCCAGTAGTTCATAAAAATAATAATGGATACCCTACGGATATATTCATTATGAATTTCAGCGCTTCTTCTTGAAATTTCATTTTTCACTTTATGAGTACATATTCTGTTATTCAATCGGAAATATTAAAAATGGTAACCCCCGAAGATCTAAACCCCTTAATAAAATCAAGACTTACAACTACTTGGCAGAATCAGTGGACTAACATTCAGTATTTCCAATAAACTGAAATCTATATAACCTACAGTTAACAAGTGGTCCACTAGCAATCAGAAAAATAGAATTCAGGAAATAGTACTCACCTGAATGCGAGTAGGACACACTCGCATCACTCATAACTATTTGTTGTCAGTGTGGCGAGCGTATGTCCGTCAACCATATTCTAACGTGCCCCAGACACCATCATATCCGAGCAACCCTACCTACCCTACTACCTTACTGCTCTTCATGATAACATGTACATTGTCCAGGCCCTGTTTAAATATCTTAACATCCTAAACATATTTCATTTAATATGATACACTAGCGAGACAGGCGCGAACGACTTGCATAAGTTAAAGCGCATTATAAGAAAAAAAAAAAAAAAAAAACAAAAAAAAACAAATATGAGAATCCGAAGGTCAATTCCTGATTTATTTATTTTAGTCAACAAAATGTACTAATTTTTTTTCTTTCTTTCTTTTCCCTTCCAATTTTCGCTTACTTCTTGTAGTTATACTGACGTCGTTTCATGTACATCATGTATTCTTGTGAACAGTAAAAATATGGTATTATTTTTCATTTTTCTATATTTTCCTTGGTTTCTAGACTGTGATAAAGTCTTACTACGACGGACCTCTCCTGAGTACAAGCCTACACAACGTGGCGACAGCTGCTGCTCTTATTAACACCAGCAGGGCTCCGGCCAACAACATCACACCCGAGTCAACCCGCGACCAATGTAAGTATCACACCAGTATCAACCCGCAGAACCAATGTAAGTATCACACCCAGTAGTCAACCCCGCAGAACCAATGTAAGTATCACACCCAGTAGTCAACCCCGCAGAACCAATGTAAGTATCACACCCAGTAGTCAACCCCGCAGAACCAATGTAAGGTATCACACCCAAGTAGTCAACCCCCCGCAGAACCAATGTAAGTATCACACCCAGTAGTCAACCCCGCAGAACCAATGTAAGTATCACACCCAGTAGTCAACCCCGCAGAACCAATGTAAGTATCACACCCAGTAGTCAACCCCGCAGAACCAATGTAAGTATCACACCCAGTAGTCAACCCCGCAGAACCAATGTAAGTATCACACCCAGTAGTCAACCCCGCAGAACCAATGTAAGTATCACACCCAGTAGTCAACCCCGCAGAACCAATGTAAGTATCACACCCAGTAGTCAACCCCGCAGAACCAATGTAAGTATCACACCCAGTAGTCAACCCCGCAGAACCAATGTAAGTATCACACCCAGTAGTCAACCCCGCAGAACCAATGTAAGTATCACACCCAGTAGTCAACCCCGCAGAACCAATGTAAGTATCACACCCAGTAGTCAACCCCGCAGAACCAATGTAAGTATCACACCCAGTAGTCAACCCCGCAGAACCAATGTAAGTATCACACCCAGTAGTCAACCCCGCAGAACCAATGTAAGTATCACACCCAGTAGTCAACCCCGCAGAACCAATGTAAGTATCACACCCAGTAGTCAACCCCGCAGAACCAATGTAAGTATCACACCCAGTAGTCAACCCCGCAGAACCAATGTAAGTATCACACCCAGTAGTCAACCCCGCAGAACCAATGTAAGTATCACACCCAGTAGTCAACCCCGCAGAACCAATGTAAGTATCACACCCAGTAGTCAACCCCGCAGAACCAATGTAAGTATCACACCCAGTAGTCAACCCCGCAGAACCAATGTAAGTATCACACCCAGTAGTCAACCCCGCAGAACCAATGTAAGTATCACACCCAGTAGTCAACCCCGCAGAACCAATGTAAGTTCCAGTCATTTCTATCATAACAATAATAATACTCTTTAGTCACTTTAGTGGAACGTAACCACCAGGCAAGGTTAATGCTCAAAGCATTTTCTACCACCTAATCCTCAGAGTCTTACACTCAAATATTATTGTAGAGTCACAAACTCAAATATTATTGGGGAAAAATTCATGCACTGGGTGGGATTCGAACCAACGGATCCCTACACTACCTGGATTACCAGACTAGCTCGTTAACCACTTGACTACCAATGCACGGTTGACTACCATTTTCAGTTGTTAGGTTTACAATGTAATAGTAAATCATTAAAAAAATTGCTGATATGATGATTTAAAAAATAGAGGTTTCAAGGGAGTTTGTTTACGTTGGTCTTGTTTTTTTTTTTTTTTTTTTTTGGGGTTTTAACGTCGCTTTCAACTGCCATGGTCATATCACGACGGGGGTTTTACCCTCCATTCGCAGGAAACTCACAAACCTGCTACTCACATTGACCTCACCCAGCCTGAGTGGGGCCGGGAAAAGCCAGCGTCACGAGAATTAGAATTTGAATGGTCACCCATCCAAGTCTTAACCTCGCTGGATGTCGCTTAACTTCGGTGTTCTGAAGGGAACCGGTGTATTCAACATGCCATCGACGCTGGCTCTTTTTTTTTTTTTTAACTCCGACTGATTCTGGTGATATCAGAACTAAATTAGAAATAAGGTCATAGAATATGAAGTTGTTAAATATTGATCACAATAAATAAAATTGAAAATTCAGTGTGGAATTCTGTACATTCTCACGAAGAAATAATATTGTAATTATTTAGTTAATCTTCTATCACCTTCTTAACAGTGTATTATAAAGTCATTAGGTGTATGTAAAATTTCATTGTAATTGACATACATCTGTTTTGTATTGCACTTAAAAATAAGCAAATAAAATTGTTCATTTATTTTCCAGAATGTTTCTTCCTATGCTAGTGAATCTAATCTACATCTCACCAACCACAAGCCGTGTAATCTGTACTATTCGGATTTGTGTAAGTAGTCGGATTATAGTATAATATAGTATAGTATAATTTATTTGTAGGAATTTGATACATTTTTACAATGGGTTGTTTTATTTTAAACTTTAATCGCAAACAAGTTGCCTTTTTATTTACAATATTTGGACATAGGTACGTATTATACAAAATAAACAATAGCAGCTGAGTAGGGGTATAAAAACAATAGAAATGTTACAACTTACTACAAAAAAAAAGAATAAGAAGAAAATAAAATGTTACGAGTAAATAACAAAATGTTACAAGTTATTAGTTATTATCTACATAATTTACAGTATCAGATTAATTTGAATAATCTGATTATTCAATGGTATGGAATTTTTTTTTCGGTCCAGGTAGCTCAGTGGTAAAGGCGGCACTCTGTGAATCCAGAGTTTCCAGAGGTGGTGGGTTCGAAACCCAACCGGGACATGACAAGTTATCCCTTCATGAGGGATTTTTACCACATAATAATATGTCTTGGGCCCACTGCTGGAATAATGGGACTTTAGTCGTTTTAATCGGGCAGTATAAATAAGGCGATATTATTCTTATTATTTATTGACCAGAAAGTCAATTATTTTGTATGTATGTATGTATGTATGGTTTTATTTGTGGTGAAGCACAATGCCTCTTCACAATTTTTGTGGGTAGCGCAGCATTACTAAGAGCCTCCTTTACTTTTCGAATTATTCTATTACATTAATACTTTTTACTCTGGTAATGCTGCCACTGGTCGTTTACTCATACAAGTCACTACTCATTTTTCCTCACGAGGTATAAGTGGACCCCGAACATCCAAGTACAGAGCAGAAAATTTTCTGCCCCGCTGGGGATCGAACCCAGGTCACCATACGTGCAATGCCTAGCGCGCTAACTCACTCTGCCACGGTGACTACTACATAATAATATATCTTGGGCTTACTGCTGGAATAATTGGACTTTAGTCGTTTTAATCGGGCAGTATAAATAAGGCGATATTATTCTTATTATTTATTTTTATTTATTTAATACATGACAAGTAAATGGTTCAAATATAATATATAACAATGACAGTTTACATAATTCATAATATTTTTAATTGAACTAGTTTCTTTTGGCTGTCGTCATCTCACACTAAGGGCCACACCTGTGAAGTATGGTCCTTGTGTCGTGGGATGCAGCCTTGTTCTAGTTTTTGTGTTAATTATAATTACTATCCTTTACATTTCTATTTCTTTTTGTATAAAATAATCTTTTTTTTGTATAAAATAATCATTATTTCCATTAACATCAACATCATCGCCTATGATGATTGTTATCATTATCTATTCTTATTGTTTATTGACCAGAAAGTGAATTATTCTTATTATGCAGTGACCTCGGAGGTTCTGAACAGCACGGGCAGCAGCAGCAACGAGTCCGTGGCCTCCCTCCCCTCCACCACCTCCCCCCCCAACAACAACATCCCCGTGAAGAACAAGAGGGGCGCCGCCTCCCCGCACTATGCCGTCAGCTACCGGCCGCCCCAGGACAATGTGTAAGTGTTATTATTATAGACTGGTTGGAGTCCCACAAATGAAGCACCAATTATCACACCGACCTCTATTTAGATCTATTGTGACCAGTTGATTCTAATTCTGATATACGTCCTGATTTGAAGTAGTCAGGACAGGGGTTTTACCCTCCATTCGCTGGGAATCGTACCAGCTACCCACATGAACCTCACTCAGCCTTTGTAGGGCCAGAAATGCCAGCCTCACGTGTTTGGATTGAACAGAATTTTCTTCGAAAAGTCTGCCCCAACCGGGAGTCGAACTCGGGAACTCTGGACTACGGGCAATAGTAACAACCATTACGCCACGGAGGCTGATGTGTAAGTGTTAAGTTAACTACTCAAACTCGCTTTACTAAATCTACGTTGAAACCGGGACTTGAACCACCGACCTCCAGGTTACAATTCCACTGCCTTATCGATCAAGCTACTGAGGTCGGTGACAATGTGTAAGTGTGCAGCACGCCAGAGATCCGCCGGGGCTCGAAACCTAGTACTTATGTAAACTCGCTGGACGTTGTTTAACTTCGGTGATCCTATGAGAACCCGTGTATTCAACGCACCATCGACGCTGGCTGGCTGAAAATGTATCTACATAGGTAATAGGCACTTCCAATGTACTCAGGGAAGTTTCAAAAATGTCATTAGTATTAGGTATTTCTTATCATTATTTATTTATTTTTTCACCTGATTTTTTCAACCGGGAGGTTGGAGAGTAGAACTGATACGTCAGTGCTATAACAACTCAAAAGTCAGTAATCAATATTTGGTCACAAATATAGTATATTTGGTCATTCAAGGCGGGGTTTTACGATACGGATACTTGTAAACCAGATACCCTCACCCAGCCTGAGTCTGCTGTGAATAGCTAACATCTCGAGAGTTCCAATACGAGGGGTGATGGGGTGCTACAAGTCCTATCTATATCCTGAAAGTGTTACTTGATTTTCAAGACTTTTGTAATTAAGTTATGTTTAATGTTTTTTGATGAATAAATAACATTTTACTGTTGATAGAAAACGCCAATTATATTGTAATTTAAGTACATGACCAATTGAACAAACAGATGTATCTTTTTGTATATCTTGTACTTTTGTATGTATCATGTTCTTATCCCATTTGAGAAAGGAGTTATTACATTGTTAAATATAAGTTTTTTGTGTTAATCAAACTAGCTTTGCTAAATCTTTGCTGGACTTGGGGCTCGAACCGCCGACCTCCGGTTACGAGTTCCCCGCCTTATGGATCAAACTACTGAGTTCGGTCCACAGTTGAATATACCATGAACTTGAACATAGCCACTATTACAAACTAACTCGTCCACCCTATACTCCCCACAGGATATCTTCAGGTGCTAGTATAGGAAGAACGTCGTCCGGTTACTCATCGGGTGTCAGGTGCGACTTGGCTTTCTCTTTTACAGCATGAGTTTTTTGCGTAGCTGCAGCACCACCCGTCCTGTACAGTAAATGTTTTTTTGTGTGTAGCTCTACGATTGAACCACTAGTTGTACTGTTGTTCATCACTCGTTGCTTTGTGTCTTTTTGTGTCAATGTAAACGCTTAGAACTCCGTGTTGGCTCTTCTTATCATCTTTATGTATTTTTTTTTTCATTGAGTGAAATAAATTTAAAATTGAAGCTTTGAATTTCTTCCCCCAACTCGCTTTGGAGTCGGTGATTTTTATCTTTAAAATTACGTTAGCTTTATGATTTTCACATGGCTCTTTTGGATCGGATAAATTATTTGTTGAGCTTGAATTCGTGTTCATTCTAAACGTGAAATATTAGTCTTTAATGTCATGTCATAAGACCCCTGTCTAATAGATTCTCAAATTAAGCTGAATGTGTGGTACATCTGTAGGCATACAAATAAAAAACGCTATTACTTGGTGGTTGGAAAACAAATTTAACCGATTAGATAAATACAGAGAAGCAAAAACTAGTTTCTAAAGGATTTTATAGAAAGATTCTGAGTAGTCACCGTGGCCGAGTGAGTTAGCGCGCTAGGCATTGCACGCACGGTGACCTGGGTTCGATCCCCGGTTGGGCAGTATTTTTTCTGCTCTGTACTTGGGTGTCCGGGGTCCACTCAAAGCTCGTGAGGAAAAATGAGTAGCTGCTTTAATGTGAGCAGCAACCAGTGGCGGAATTATAGGCAAAAATCAGATATTAGGATAACAAAGATACGGAAAAGTCCTGTAATTCTGCGCTACCCACTAAAATTGTGAATAATAACACTAAGATATACATTTCATTTTTTTTTTTTTTTTTTTTTTTTTTAAAGATTCTGAAATTCTGAAAGAAATTAGAAAAAATGCAATCAGAGGAGAGTGGTGGCATAAATTTTAACTATCCACCAAACTCTACTGTACCCTCTACATGAAAATGATGTACCACCCGTGTTTGTGTGAATTTGTGTGCTGCACTCAGATATTTGTGGCTTTTCTTGTAGTTTTTGTTTCCATAGACTTTGTAAATGTCATCAGTTATGACCTGGCCATAATATGGTGAAGCGTATTTTGTTATAAAGCGGTTGATGTCTTATCACATCACCCGGTAGACATTACTGTAGTTCCATTGTACATCTTCAGTAAAAAGTTGTGCTTTTTTAATGAGTACTCGTAGTTAAGTAGAGTTTGATTGTTGTATAATAAGTAGGTTGAAATTGTTGAATTTTTTATGTTGTTGCTTGACTTGCTCCAGCAATGATGTTTTGGTCCTTGATATTATAGAGAAACTTTGTTGGTAAGAGTTAGTATTCTCATAATCTTCACTGTTCATTTACCTGTTTATTTCTTGGGTATTTGGTAGTTTTATCAAACGTGAACATTGGACCATTATTGTAGCACTTGTTTTTGTTGATTTAAGTTGCTTTCTGCTACTCTGACAACCATTGTTTCAGTAAGAGAGTTATTTTTTCAAGAGTGACATGGCCCAGTTGAACCAGCTTTGCCACTCAATCATTGATACATAATTTTACTGAACATACTTTTCATCTTCCTTGCATTGATTTGATGTACTTGAAATGAAACACAGGCGCTTAGCTCAAAGTAAGCAAATGGCAGTCTGAAATAAATGATAAAGCGCTTATATGAATTCAGGAGCTCACGCTTCAGCGTACAGCATGTGCAAGCCTCACTTCTTACACCGACGAGATATAACATACCTATGTACAATATGTACATGTGTAATATTTATATACCAAGTTGTATTTTAGTCGTTAATGGAAGAATTTAATTTTGAACTTTTACGTAACTAACCAATTCTGTATAAAGTTGTCCGTTTGCTCTTAATTAAATTACCCCATTAGTGACTATACAACCACCCCTTGCTAATTTACTATGCAAAAAGCTTCACTTCTTACATCGACGATGTAACCTATACATATTATGTTACACCTACATTCACATCTACCCATTTGCGTAGACGCTAAGGAGCCATTTGATTGTTGTTTATTAAGATATCCGACGACGCCGACCAGGGCCGAATTAAAAATCAGGATTAAAGTTAGGGTAAAGCCGTATTTTTCTTTCTAACCAAAGGTAACCAAACGGGAATAAAATGAACCAAACTGGAATCAAGTCATTTTTCTTTTGGAAGAGGAAAAATTTCCTCTTCCAAAGTTAACCCAAAATAGAAGTAGAAAATTATTGCTTCCAGTTCTTTTATAGGTTAAGTCTATTGTTTATCTTTAAAAGTACCGAAACGCATTTTTCTTTTACGAATGTGGTGAAGATGACCTTGGAAGAAAATGGAAATATCGAACCTGGAATTTTTTATAATCCAAAAGAAAAATAGGCCTTAAGCCTGACTGTCCCTCAACTCGGGCTATAGTGCGCTGTGATTGGTTGAAACTCCGACTCGAAACCGTGTCTGGCTTAGCTTAACTTTTTTAATTTTTTTTTTGTAATGTGACCCTTAATCTTAATCGACGATGGCTCCTTACTATATTATTATTAATATTATTATTCAACACTATATTAGATATAAATGGACATATTATGTACAATACAAATAATTATTTTAAAAATTAAAAAAATGGTAACAATATGTACAATAAAAATGAAAAAGAATAGAAACATAATTATGTCCTAACTAAAAGGCGGGGTTATTGCCTATGGTAATCTCTTCTACCCAACTATATTCCCATATACAAAGGTGAAGGTTTATATAATTAAAGCGTCTTGTCTTATACACCGATGGCTTCTTACTATATTCCCATATACAAAGGTGAAGGTTTATATAATTAAAGCGTCTTGACTTATACACCGATGGCTCCTTACTATATTCCCATGTACAAAGGTGAAGGTCTATATAATTAAAGCGTGTTAAGGTCTACATATAGGCCTCAGATATTAATCTGATTTTGTACAAGATGGCCATATACTATGTATTTATGTTGTGTGTAAATTTAATTGTACAAATAAAGGCTACATTACATTACATTACAAGGTCTTTATAATTAAAGCGTCTTCTCTTATCCACCCCCAGACGTGTCCGCACCCTCTTCGCGTGTCTAGGGGAGAATGATGGCGAGCTCTCGTTTGAACCGAACCAAATTATTACCAATGGTAAGTAAGTGCTATCTATTGGGGGACGTTAAACAGGGAGAAGACCAGTGTCTCGCTTGTGGACTATATAATAATAATAATACTCTTTAGTGGAAGGTAACCACCAGGCGAGGTTAATGCTCAGAGCATTTTCTACCATCTAACCCTCATCTTCTTATTATTATGTGGTTACAAACTCAAATTAATGCGAAAAAATTCGTGCATTGGGTGGGATTCGAACCAACGGATCCCTACGCTACCTGGATTACCAGACTAGCGCGTTAACCACTTGACTCCCAGTGACTATAAACGAAGAATGGGCTAGCCAACCCTAACAAGCCAGGCCTGCAGTTCTCCAAGGGTTTTTTTTTCTAATTAGGTACTTTAACTCTGTGTTACAACAGGTCGTTCGCATCGATTACCTCTTCTTAAATCATGTCATAAAAACCTATTTTAATAAGATATAGGAATAGATAGTCAACGCACTCGACAGTGTCAGAGAGCACAGGAGGAACAGGGAACGAATCACGGATTATTAATGCTACTAGTATGAGGATCAGAGGAACTCGGAGAAGAATTCGTGGTGTTAAACTATTCTTAGATACCTTGAAATCAAAACTTGGCAACATCAAACACTCCCGATGGGGCGGGAGTGTTTGATGTTGCCGAGATATGATTGTAAAAAAAAAAAATAAAAAAAAAACGAATCACGGATTCGTGAGTGTAAAGGACAGGTTAGGATGTGCCGGAACAGTGATATACTCTCCGCGATCACATAAAGGCTGAAGTGTTTGCTTCAACAAAAAACTATGAGTTCGCCCCCAAGGGTTTAATGGCTTATAAAGAAATAGCCCAAGTTTTGATTTCAAGGTATGTAATAATAGTTTATTTATTTTTTGATATCATAAAAAAAAGTTTAAGAAATTTAGATGCTTCTATTTTTTCTGCAAAGGGCTTAGGTAGAGTTGCACAACTGACAAAATTTCAATTTGTTCCTTCAGTACGCACATCACTAGAGCCTGGCTGGCTGGAAGGCACATTGAATGGCAAGACCGGGCTAGTACCTGAGAACTACGTGGAACTTCTGCCCTGATGCTCCGAGTCTTATGTCGACGGTCGCCCGCCACACTGACTGTCCCACGAGTCGTGGGTTCGAATACCGACCAACGCAATTTTTTTGCGAGAGCAACCTACACGCCAAGTTTATTTTTCATTAAATATTTTGACACAAGGAAGTGTGATAGTGATGATGTGAGGCATTGGCTTTTTTATCTTCTTTTCTCTTTACTTTTGAAAAATTATGACATACTTTGTTACTAGAACTAAAACTTGGTTCTCTTCAATAACTATCCCTTTTTGACAGATTTAATTTTATGTTGTCTTTGTTGTATATTTTTGCAGAAGCCTGAGTTTGACAGTACTGACTATACCTTGTTTATGAATAAGTTTATAACATATATGTTAAGTATACATACAATATTATTGCTGTTGAGATAAGTATATGTGTTACTTTCGTGTTAGTTCATATCTATAAAATACGTATCCATAGCTTTTTCCTTTGCTATTGGTGAACTAACTACTTGAAGAAATAAGTAAATAAACCTGTTTTAAATTTACGACAAAGACAAATTATAAAAATCATAACAATATATGACATTCATTACTAACTCTCATAAATCAAACCGATTCAGGTTGACCATACCTTGTGAAATGATTGAAATTTTTATTATTTTTTATGGTTTAAATTTTACATCCATCATATATGATTAACAAAAAAAATAAAAGAAAGTCACCTCTTTATGTCTAACTATGTCAAAATCTTTTATTTGAAGAATACAATACTTTCCTTATTACAGGATAAGGAAAGTGAAAAAGGTTGAGAATATTTCATCTCTGTCTGCAAGATTTTCTTCCCGGCGCTGTTTACTTAGTGAGACCATAGATTCTGTACTTAAAATCTTTGTTTTGAACATAAAATTTATTTATTTTCCTTATTTCATGAATGAAACTTTTACTCTTATATTTTTTCTAAAAAGCGATGGGTCAATTTTATGTAGTCGGTCTTTTAGTCATTCATTGTTTATTCTTTTGCTCTTAAGTTTTATGAGTGGAAAATACTTTTACCTTAAAATGTTATTTAAAAGAAAAATTATATTTAAGTGTATGCATTTTTTTGGACGGAAGTTGTAATCAATAAAATTATTTATTGGATTGTATTGAATTGAATGATGAATTTTTATAGATTAAGTATAGATTTTTTAATTAAATTATCTGAAATTTCAGTTATCAATCATCATTTCATCATGAAATTCTTGGGAGTGAAGCTGAATGTGACTTGAGAGTTGTTAGTCCATACTTGTAATACAATAATTGTATATTTACAATAATATTATTTGTCGCCATTTTTATGCCTCTATACATGAATTATAAAAACATTGTAGTTTACTGAGGAAAAATTTCCACAATTGATGTGCCCAGAAGGCAACTACAATAAATTGTATTTGTAGAAGTTCTTTTACAATTCTCTCTCTCTCCCTCTTTGTATTTTACCTTGCTTCATACAAATAGTTTTGTGCTTAGAGCATTATTTGAACCTTTGGGCCTCAATAGAATGTGGTACTTGAATTTTGAAGAATAAATATTATGTATGTAGATGGCAACCAAGGATTCCTTTTGTGAAACCTCTATGGTTCACGAGTCTTGATTTTGTTAATGGGTATATTCTAGAACTTATTATTCTAACTTCACTGTCCTATTTTGTTAATTATTTTCGTCTTGATAATTTCTAGTTTTGTCATTTTTTGAAAGAATCTCTTGACACCGTTCCATTTTAAAAACAAAAATAATTTATCTGTTTGCTTTTTCTTCATATTGTAAAGCAGGTTTTCTGTTCATTTTATTTACTGCCCAGTATCTTACTTCAACATTCCGTTTCCATATTAACTTGAGGAGTAATTTAAAAGAGTACCACAAGTGAATCATAGTTCAATTCTGAAATACACTTGGACGAGTGTATGTTTGTTTTTTTCTATTAGGGTTTAACGTCGTTTTTTAACTGCATGGTCATATACGACGGGGGTGTTACCTTCCATACGCAGGAAACTCACAAACCTGCTACCCACATTAACCTCATCCAGCCTGGGTTGGGCCGGAATGCCAGCGTCACGAAGTCTTCATCTCGCTGGACGTTGCTTAACTTCGGTGATCCTACGAGAACCGGTGAATTCAACGCGGCATCGACGCTGGTTATACCCATCTTTAACAAGAGAAATAGGAAATCTCATCACACAATCCTTGATTTTCATACCTCCTATTTCTTGAGAAGTCTTTTAAAACATAAATTAAATGGTAGATGTTTTAAGCAGCTCAAGGCACTAAGAAAGTTTGAAAACAATATATGGCTGGGGAAGTTAAACAGTGAGAAGACCAGTGTCTCGCTACCCCTCGTAGAATCATAATGTCCACTTGGCTCGAAATCACCTTAATTAAATTGTAATTGATACATCAAAAATCCTTATTTATTTAAACGTTTAATTTTCATGGAATCTCAGCAAAGTTCAAATATTTTTTTTTACCAAACATTGTTTCTCTAGCATGTTCGCGGTTTTCAATTTTGTACGTAGATCGCACTCGCTGTTTGTAGTTATACCTTACAATACCTACCTATCAATACCTATTATTTAATTATTATTTTCAAATTGTATACTTGTACTCGTATTTTTTGTTATTTAATTTTCAACTTACAGAACTCCGCAGAATTATTCGTTTTTAACTGTAAATTTCAAATTTAAAACCAGGAGTTATGTTTTTAGGTACCTAATTATTTATTTACTGATTGCATTTTATTTATTTAGATGAAATTATATTATTTTTAATTACCAAAACATTTTTAAAGAAACCATTAAAATGATTATTAAAACGATGTGTTCTTTTTAATAGAATATTTTTCTTTGTTTTATTTTTTCTCTGTTTCTCCAGTGGTGTTGAGGCTTGTTGAGTAACCATTTATTCTTGTGTGTTTCCCATGAAGAATCAATTCAGCGTCTCTCTATACCACAGTGGTATTGATCGGGAATTGTTCATTTTAAATTTGAATTGGTATGAATGAATGTAGCTTGATCGCTAAGGCGGCGACCTGGAGGTCGGTGATTCAAGTCCCGGTTTCAGTTTGGTAAAGCGAGTTTGAGTAGTTATGATATCACGTAGAAGATAACACAATTATGATAACTTTTTACTTTGCAACTTTGTGAGACAAAATGTTGCACCCGGTTGGATATCGGTCTCATGGTGTCATCAGTTCTAGATATTTGGATACCCGTTAACGTATTGATATGACGGATGGAATAGATACTTAATAATATCACCTGGTGTGAGGTTCAGTTTGTTTTAACTCACAAATCAAACAACGTGAATGGGACTCTGCACTGATGGGAAAAAGCCTTTTGGTTCAAAGTTTTCTGAATCCCTTAAAAAAAAGCTAGTTAGGTGAATTTGTACACGGCTGGTTTATTCAGATCTTGAAATACATACATTAATTTCTATAGTTACTCTCTACCTTAAGCAATAAGTAATCGTGATGCTGTTCACATTGCATAAACATATTAATACAAGGCGTACATACAATATTTTCAATAAGCTGCTTCATAATTATCTTTCAGTCATCTTTATTAACGACTAACTAAATATCCAGGTACATTGTCGCCTTTGAGGTTATTGCCCGTGGCGTCCTATTTGAATCATTATTGGACCAGAAAAGCCCGACATCTTGAAAATGGTAATAGATATCTTAATTATCTAGGTAGTTTGACGTTGGTTTAGGGGGGGGTCAAATCTCATGAAAATTTCAATATCTGTTACCGTTTGGACTGTGCTATTGTAAACAGAAAACCCCTAAGGGGACATGGTCAGCCAGTCAGACACGCACAGATTTAAGTTTTATGAGTTGGGTAAAGTTTTGGGGATGGAATCCTAGCATTCGATAGCTAAATTATTGAAGGCTAGTAGTAGTAGTAGTAATAATAATAATAATAATAAGGAGTTGAATCTTGAATTATTCAAAAGAAACACAAAGTAGATGTATGGTTGTAACATAATTATAATGTGTATTTTTTAGAATAAAAAAAAATGTACATATTTTGATAATTAAATAAATTTTCAGTCTTCTGTGTGGTTTACCACTTTACCCTGACAGTAGTACTAAGAGCAAAAATAATATCTACATTTTATAACTTTGGTTTAAGCAATCTAACATATTTCGTACATAATTATAATATAATCCGTTCACACAAGGTTTGATTGTTACTCAAGACTCACAGGCATACTCTCGTTCAATGAAATCATAAAACAGACTTTGATCTAAATATTTTGCTCAAAATAATGACTATTAGATCTTCCCCCAAGGAGGGTTTAACAGTCTTGGTTAAATCCTCTTTAGGATTAAGCTGATTATAATTATAAATTTGAGTATGTGACCACATAACAATAAGATTCTGAGGGTTAGGTGGTAGAAAATGCTTTGAGCATTAAACGTTACCTTCCACTCAAGAATGTTATTATTATTAATAATGAATTCTTTGTTCATGTCAATTGCACAAATTACCACCTATTGTTTAATTGGCTTTAACGTTGCTTTTAACTACATGATCAGATCACGAATTCACGACGGGGGTTTAACACACCTATCGCAGGGCAAAAAACCAAGCTACTCAAATTAAGCTCACCCAGCCTGAGTACCAGGAATAGCCAGCATCACGAGGGTTATGGTAAATTGCTTAGTCTATTTATTTTTATTTGATTTTTGTTACAATAAATTGACCTAACATTATTTAAGATAACTAACAACTAATAAATTAAACAAATGATTGATACACTAATTGACATGCTTCCCTGTGAGTGAATTCAAAATTCAAAGTTATAAAAAATAGCACCCGGGAAAAAGGATGGAAAAATATTATTTACAAAACAGGACGTGGTGGGACTAGTGTCTGGCTTAAGGCAAAATAATATAAAAATACATATTTACAAATTATGTATAAAAAAATAAATAATTTACAAAAACGGATAGTACAAGTAAACAAATTAGATATAATTATTATTCTCTCTGAAAAATCCTACAGAGCTAAAAACATTTTTAATCCTTTCTGAGCATCTCAAAGAAGAGTCTTGTGATGGTTTCTGACAGTTGGTTAATTTAAAACTGTAGTGGTTGTAGCAAATCGACTGGTTTCAAAAAAAATATCTACTTAAATTCAAGATGATTTGTTTATAAGTTATAAACGAAAAATTAAACAAAAGAAACGTAACAAAATTAGATGTTTTTTGGCATATAAAAGAGTAATTCAGAATCTGACGCAAACCCATGCCTTACTTATTTGGTACGTTCAAGAGGTATTAAAAAAAGTTTTTAGCTTAGTAGAAAATTTCGGGAAGCATCACTCTTTTTTGTTCAATTTGCTTGGGCTAGAACAGTTCCGATGTATAGAAAACAATTATGTATGTACATTGTACATTACCTCCATGTACAGTATAGTCTAAGGTAGGTAATAATTATTTACCAAGAAATAAGCAACATCGATTTGTAAAATATTAAAGGAAATCTCTATAACAAAATAAATGATACCAAATATGTGACTTCTAGAGATTTGCAAGAAGCAATATGCCTTAAGTCTAAAATATTTTCTTTTTTAATCTTATGAAGATCTCGAGCAAAGGTCATTAATTACACTAAGGAATACGCAGCTGTTGAAATATTCCTTAAAATCTTTGGTTAAATAGGTACCTTCTGAAATGGTGATATCAATTTGTGAAAATAATCTTTTGTAGCTAATTATTAACATAAGTGGAAAAAGAAAGGCAAAGAAGGCAAACATATCAACAACATGTAAAAATAAAGATACTAATAATAAATTTCTTATTTCTAACAACCATAAACTTTGAACACTACCTTTCCTGCAGTATTTGTCTGATTCAATGTGAACTGATATAAAAACAATAATCACTGTCAACATTGTTTAAAACCACTTCACTGGAGTAAAGTTTACAGAACTACTCGTACAAATGAGTGATCGAATATTTTATCAAACACCTCGGCCGAGGTGTGAAGAACGCCTATACAATGAAAGAGACATTTTTACTACAGCCTAGGGAGTAAATATTACATATTATCTCACTAGTTGTTGGGGCAGCTCACACAGCTTGGTGGATGAGGTGGGGGTAGTAGTAGAGCAGATCAGGGGAGGTGGGGGGGGAGAGGGTGAGAACCATGTCCCCAGGGGGGCAGAACGTATAGCCGGGGGGAGGCACGAGGTACGAGTCTACTTCCTCTAGGAAACTATCTGCATATCTCACGTCATGACAAGGCGCCGTGCTGTCTAGAGGAGCCATGGAGGAATCCACCGGGTAGGTCATCAGCGTCGCCACTGCTTGCTCTGGGTAGAAAGGAAACACGGGGATATCCTGATTGAACGGCACAGGAGGGACTAACTCGGTGTACTGGACTTGGGGGACAAACTCGGAGTAATGTAAGGGGGGGGCGGGGAGCTCTGAGTACTGTACAGACGGGGCAGGCAAGCCCGTGTAGAACAGGGGAGGTGTAGAGTAGGCTACCTCCGGGGAGTAGCTGCCATGGTGGAGGTAGGGGGGAGGGAGGAGGGAGTACGGGAGCTCTGGCGGCGCGGTGTAGACATAGCCGGGGGGAGGGGCCTCCTCATAGGGGTAGCAGGGAGGCGGCGTGTGATAAGTGTACTCCAAGGACTGCGTATTGCAGCAGTTGTAATCAACAGGTGGGTTCTCATAGGTCTGAGGGACATGGTAGTGGGCGGGGTCCCAGTCCATGACATGGGGCATGTCAGAGTAGAACTGAGGATGCGGAGGTGGGGGGAGAGGATAGGAGACAAGAGGGGTAGGCATCAGGCGCGGGGAATAGGTCTGCTCTTGAGAGTAGCTCTGCGATTCC
This sequence comes from Bactericera cockerelli, assembly GCA_024516035.1. Taxonomy (NCBI): domain Eukaryota; kingdom Metazoa; phylum Arthropoda; class Insecta; order Hemiptera; family Triozidae; genus Bactericera; species Bactericera cockerelli. The sequence goes on from CM044960.1 coordinate 30,535,381, forward strand.
TTCACTGAACCGTCTACATTAGTGTCAGGTGCATGATCCATGACGGAGGTGTTCTCTTCCTCGGGTTGAGTCTTGGACACGACACTCACATCCTGCCGACAGGACGCGGTGCCCTGGTCTCTCCTGGATGATGAACTCAGGTGCTTGTTCGCCCTCAAGGATTCTTCTGAAGCTTCTCGCTTCAAGTTCCGACCCGAGTGTCTCCTGAGAATCTGCACGCTGGGCGGGCGCTGGTCCTCCCACTTCCCGTGGTCCTCCCACTTGCCGTACACGTAGCGGCGGGGACTCACCAGCACCTGGTCCTCAGGGGAGGGCCTCAGCCACAGCAGGGGCACCGTCATCCTGGGGGGACCCGAGACCTGGCCCTCGCTCCTGTACAGGAAGATGCTGGCCTCCTGCTGGTCCCTGTCCACATGCTGGATGATGCAGCGGCTGGGCTGCTGCCCTGGCAGGGTCACCTAAACACAATTTTTTTTTTTTTTTCATAATTCTTTGGACTTATCCTCCTGAGACCTGAATGTGCTTTTAAAAGTACAAAAGACAACTTCACTTCACACTACTATCTTCTCTCAAAAACCGTCGGGAGTTTTTGAAAATTCCATGTACTTTTAAAAGTACGCCAGGTCTTAATCAGTACTTTCTGGAATACATGCCGAGGACTCTATAGTATCTAACTTATATACTTTTAAAAGTACATCCAGGTCTAAATAAGTACTTTCGGGAAAACATGCCCAGGTCTCAGGAAGATAATAACAATGTACATCCTTAAAATACAAGTATATCTGCTCTAGACTTTCTTATCCAACGCTATCCACAAAACAAGGGAAATAATTCCCTTCGTGTAGATAGCTATGGCAATTGTCAACATACATCGTACATACATAATGCTGAGAGAGAGAACGTAAAAATATTTATTAAAAATACTTTACAACTGGTGCCACATGGGCACTTGCCTAAATGACACAGTATACATTTTTTTTTTTTTCTTTCTTTCTTTTTCTTTCTTTCTTTTTCTTCTTCTTATGTTGTTTTATACAGGTGGTTGTTTATTATTTTGTGAGAGCCACGTATTACGTTTGTGATAATATTCTCACAAGTTATCTTTGGTATATTGAATTTGGTTTTGAAGTCTTTGAAGTGATTTGTTAGAGATCCTCTGGCTCCAATCAATAAACCTATAACTTCAATTTGTTGAACATTATAATTATCCTGGAAGTACTTGATACACGGTTCGTAGATGGTTCTTTTTTCTCTGTCAACATCAAGTGCTTGTTCTTTGGAAACTTCGAATCTTACTGTTGGATCAATGATGTAGCCTTTTGTCAAATTTTCATTATAACACCATATATCTACTCGTCTATTGGATCCTTCTTCTGCCACACAATGTAGTTCTTCGTGCACAATCCATCCGTTTTTTCTCAGCTGCTTTGCAATGGTAGTTCTTGCTTCATGATGACGATTGTTTCTCAGTAAATCACCGGTATGGCAGGAGCCCAGGACATGTGCAAGAGTTTCTCTCTCAGTGCAGTGACGACACTGAGGTGTGTCCGAGCTTCTACCTGGTACCGATCTTACTGGAATTACGTTGCAATTCATTTTCAAGGTACATATCCACTCAGAATTGGTCAATCCTTTCTTGTCAATGATCATTCGGTTCGCGGCTGTATTTTCCTCAAAAACTTCAACACCTTTACCTTTCTGTGGTAATTGACACCAGTTATCAAATTCTTTCTTTCTTAAATTTTCTCGCATTATGGTTACTGGTTTCGTTTTCTGCCGTATCGTCATTTCATTAATTAAGTCTTGTTTTTCTAATCCCAATTTATCTATACATCTGTCCATTTCTTCTTCGAGATTGTTACAATAGGGAACATACTTATCATTACTTTTCAATAAACTAATGCAAACATTGTAGTGCTGTAAAAATGTTTCCCATGAGGATCGGATGATTTGAAGTCCTCGGTACTTCTTTGCAGTATATAACATTGCATTAGGTGTGTCATGGGGTAGCCCAATAATTGACTTTACTGTTGATCGGATCATTTTGTCCAGATCTTCTAGAAATGATTGGGGAATTTTTGTCAGAGGTGCATTTTGCAATGAATAAATGAGACATGGCCAAATGTATTGGTTTATCAAAGATATTTTTTGATGTGGATATAATATCTGTGTGCTGATGAGATTCTGCAGGTCTTTATTGAATTTTTCCATGATGCAACTGGGCTCGAATACTATTTCGTCTTTAAAGGTTACTCCTAGATATTTTATTACTTCTCCTTCTTGCATGGATCGTATTGGGTAGTTATCAATGTTAATACTATCATACACAAGTTGTCCTTTCTTTATGTTTATAATGATACACTTCTCATAATTTAACTTGTACCCGACTTTTTCTAATTCATTTGCTGCTATCTTGGTTAGTTGTATAACACTGTCTTCTGAATTTCCAAATAGAGCTAAGTCATCAGCAAATCCTCTTCCTGATACATTTTCAACATCCACGTGTAGTTGAAATCCGTACTTTGATTGAATTTCTCGTTCATTTAAGGCATTCAAAACATGATTGATTGATAGATTGAACATTTTCGGGGACAAAGGTAGGCCTTGAAATACGCCTTTATTGATGTTAATATTTGGAGTTGTTCCATGGATAGTTTGGATTTGTGTGACGTTATGTAGAAGGAGTGTTTTTGTCAAAGTTCTTAACTTTTCTGGCATGAGTGTATGATCAAGCTGGGATGTTATGTGTATGTGACTAGATTCCTCGAAAGCTTTCTGTATGTCAAGCAGTACTACAGCACAGTCGATTTTTTCTTTTTTCGCCTTCTGAAGACATGAGTTTAGAATTATTGTATTTAGGAAGGTGCCAGGATTAGTTGTAAATCCTACTTGGTTTTCATTCAGTAAAATGTATTCGTTGAGTCTCTTGTCAAGTATACGCTCTATAATACGTCTGAGAACTGAACAAATTGAAATCGGTCGCCAATTTCCTGGATCTGTTTTTGTTCCTTTCTTGTATATGAGAATTGTTCTTGCTTTTCTGAATATTGTTGGAACAATATTATGAGCTTGCATCACAGTGGCAATTAATGCTATGGTCTTGAAGCATTGAATAGTTTTGATACTTCTTATTGCAACATTATCCAATCCAGGTGACGTGTCTATATTGATTTTTGCAACACAATTTTTTACTTCATCGGGACTTACATTTATATCATACTCAACGTCACACTCATGTTGCTCTTGTTGCGGTACATCAGGTCCATAATTTGATAATGTGTTATTGTTAGGAGTTTCCCATTTTGTTTTGAAAGTAGCAAGCAGGTCTTCCAAAGGGATAGTGCAAGATTCAGAACCCATTGTTGAATTCAATAGAATTCTAACTGCTTTCTTTCGGGAGTAATGGAACATGTATTGCATTTTTTCAAAATTATATCGATCCCTTTTGCGTTTCCTTTCATTTTTTGATTGACGTTCAGGATTGGATGATGTACGGAAATTGTTGTTGGAATTTGTATTTCTGAATGTTGTTCTTCTCTTTCTCGCCTCGTAATACTTTTTTGCAGGATGCTTTGGTCCAGGTAGTTTATCTTTAGAATTTGCTAAAATGCTGACAACTTTCTCAACAACTTCATCTAGATTTTCAAGGGTTGTGTTATTATCAAGAATCATTCTTTGCAAAGTAATATCAAATTCTGACAGAAGATTTTTAATTTCTGAAAGAGCAGAATTTTCAGCAGAATCGTTCTCTGTTGTTTCATTTTGATTAGCTTCTTGTGATTGGTAATTCTGAGCAATCTGTTGTATTCGGGTTGCTGGATGAGCTTTGGTGATATGTATACTCAAACCTCGTTCACCTTTACAACTCTTATCACATGTTGGACATTTTAATATATTAGGTGCAGCAGGGTCCATTGTTAAGTAAAACAAAACATTTCAACTGTATTTCGGGTTTTATAAAAATGGACTTATAAATATTTTAAAATTTTCTAGATTTATTTCGGGAGCGACAGTTTTCAGTGTTGGTTCGATGAAATTTAGTTGGTCACTTATCTTATTCGGTAGGTACATAGATGGTAAGCAAATATAACATATCATTTTTCTTACAAACTCAGTATTCAATTACCTTTTATATTTGTTACCTAACCTACCTACTTAACATTCATTTATTTTTTTTAATGTATTTTTTTTTTTTTTTTTTTTTTAATGATATTTATTTATAGAGGAGACTTAACAATCAGAGTCCTTGCTCCTTTTAATGTATTATTTATTATTGTATGTACTTTTGTTCACTTTGTATATATTTTTGATATCAAATACATTGCCTATTATTACAAATTACAAATTAGAGGTGTCCAAAAAGATACAAGAGCGAAGACTGCAATGGTATGGGCATGTGGAAAGAAGAGATGAATGTGTTTGGAAGAAGATAGAAAATTTAGATATACAGGGAAAAAGAAAAAGAGGTAGACCCAAGAGAAAATGGATAGACTGTATAAATAAAGACCTAAATGGAAAAGGAATATCGAGAAATTTAGTTCATGATAGAATATTGTGGAGAGGACTGACTCGAAATGCCGACCCCGTTTGAACGGGAAAAGGCAAAGAAGAAGACAACTTACCTCACACGTGACCCCCTCGGTCAGCTTGATGTTGGTCCAGATCTCCAGACCCCCGCGACACCCCCGCTTGGTCTCCACCCACACGTCAAACTCAATGTTCCGGTAGATGTCCGGGTGCAGCGCCTTGGCTACTTTGAACGGGAAGGGCGTGATGCCCATCTCCAGCAGGTGGCGCATGTTGGGGCAGCGGGCGCGCATCTCAAACCTGATTGGAATTTTGTAAATATCAGCATCGTTTATTGTATTAAATGTTACATACATGAACCTCCGTGGCGCCTTCGTGGCGAAATGGTTGTGACTACTGCCCGTAGTCCAGAGTTCCCGAGTTCAACTCCCGGCTAGGGCAGACTTTTCGAAGAAAATTCTGTCCCCTCCAAACACGTGAGGCTGCCATTTCCGGCCCTACCCAGGCTGGGTGAGGTTAATGTGGGTAGCTGGTACGATTCCCAACGAATGGAGGGTAAAACCCCCGTCCTAATCCAGGACGTTAAATCAAATAGAATCGTTGGCGTTAGGAAGGGCATCCAGCCGTAAAAAATGTGCCAAAACCAATCAACCTCAACCATGAGGTTGAACAACGTCGACCCTGCTTGAGCGGGATAAGACAGAGTAAAAGAAGAAGAAGAAGAAGTTACATATATGAACATAATTAATAATATAATATAATGATTAAAAAATGTAAGAACATTACTTATATTCTAATTCTAATTCTAGTAGTGATGCTCACCTACCCACACTAAAGGATACTTCCTTTGTCTCGTGGGTAGGGAGTAAATATAATCAATGAAATATGACAAGTAGATTTTTTTTTTTTTTTTTTCTCTCTTCTTTTTTTCTCCTCTTTTTTTTTCTAAATAGGTAATATATTCCTGAACAAAATTTGTACGCACTCATTTTTTTTTTTTTTTTTTTTTGGTTTAACGTCGCTTTCAACTGCATGGTCATATCACGACGGGGGTGTTACCCTCCATTCGCAGGAAACTCACAAACCTGCTACCCACATTAACCTCACCCAGCCTGGGTTGGGCCGGAATGCCAGCACTCATTTTTAAGGTTGTATAATATACCTCTTGGCGTAGATCTTGTTCAGGGGCGTCATCTCCTTGTGCACACTAGCGGTGGGAAGGAACCCGTCGGCGTCCATCCCGCCGTCTCCCGGCACCAGCTTGGCGGGGCTGAGGTCATTGGCCAGCATCTTCTGGACGGCGAAGTAGATGTCCTCGAGCTGGAACACTCCCTGGTAGTAGATCTGTAACAAGACAAAGTATATATTGTATTATGTAGAGTACAAGACAAAGTATACATATATTATATTATGTAGAGTACCTACAAGACAAAGTATATATTATATTATGTAGAGTACCTACAAGACAAAGTATAAATTATATTATGTAGAGTACCTACAAGACAAAGTATATATTATATTATGTAGAGTACCTACAAGACAAAGTATATGTTATATTATGTAGAGTACCTACAAGACAAAGTATATATTGTATTGTGTAGAGTACAAGACAAAGTAAATTTTTTTTAAAGTTATCATATTTGTGTTAATCGCTTTCGTGATATCACAACTACTCAAACTCGCTTTACTAAATCTACGCTGAAACCGGGACTTGAACCACCGACCTCCAGGTTACAAGTCCGCTGTCTTATTGATCAAGCTACTGAGGTCGGTGTACAAGACAAAGTATATTAAATATCTATAAAAAAAAAAAAAAAACTTCCATGACCTCTTCTTAATCTTTCCCTAACTTTACTCTTCCTTCTAACCACTTCATAATCATGAGGTACAAAAAATAACTTTAGGCAAACACCCTGAACTCTTGCTCATAAAATCAAAGATATTTTCTCTTTAGTGTGAGGAAGTACTGGCAGAAAGTGAAGTCCTTGGTTGCGGGGGGGTTCACGGCGCACTTGGTTTCGCTTGGAATGTGCACGTCAAGTGGCGCTTGGGTGCGCAGCGTGCTTGCTAATGATCCTCACAACTTTCCTTGCGCCATTTCTCTGTATCCTATCAACTTGATTTAAACTTAATCTTTCAAACTTACTCTTATCTCGATGCTTTAAATCAATATTTTCACAAGTCTCTGTAAATATTAAGGATTTAACCTGTTACTATCTTTGTACTAATTTATTTTATTTTATTTATTTAGTACATGACAAGTAAATGGTTCAAATATACATAACAATGACAGTTTACATAATTAACACGTTCGTTACCAAGCCAATTTTTTCAAGTTTTACGTAGGGACCAGGCGGTAAAGTCGCTGTTGCATCCTGGGTACCAAAATGATTTTTTTTGCATATTTGGCATCGTATTTGTACAAGAATCGATCCTATATCTGTTCTAATACTAAAAACCTACCTCAAAAAGGCCATATATGGATGTCCGGTCCCTCGTTAAAATTTTGATAACGGCCACATGTGTGTTTCGGTCCCTCGTTAAAATTTTGATAACGGCCACATGTGGCCGTTCGGTAACGAACGTGTTAATAATATTTTTAACTGAACTTATGCTAGTTTCTTTTGGCTGTCGTCATCCCGCACTAAGGGCCACACCTATGAAGTATGGTCCTTGTGTCGTGGGATAATAATAATAATAATATCGCCTTATTTATACTGCCCGATTAGGACTATTAAAGCCCCATTATTCCTGCAGTAAGCCCAAGACATATTATTATGTGGTAAAAATCCCAATTGGGAGGTTAACTTGTCATGTCCCGGCTGGGTTTCGAACCCACGACCTCTGGAGTCTCTGGATTCACAGAGTGCCGCCTTTACCACTGAGCTACCGGGACGAGCTACCGGGACAGGGATGCAGCCTTGTTCTTGTTTTTGTGTTAATTATAATTACTATCCTGTTAATTATAATTACTATCCTTGTTAGCTCATAATAAAACATTAAATTACCTCGTAGACAATGTGCTGACAGAAAGCCAGGCGCTTGTACCGCTCGGTGGTGTACAGAAGGTCGCAGATCATGTGGAAGTCTGTGTACAGGAGGATGGTCTCTGTGGGGTGGGCGGAGCTTATCTCCAGGGGCGGGGCGTCAGGGTCCTCGTAGAGGCGGAAGCTGTATATAGTATAGTAGTGCTTTATTTAGACTGTCAGCTCGAGACAGGGAGTCCCATTATGCTAACAGTTTAATATAGCACCTCTTTATTTATTGTAAATTTAATACAGGATAATATTATAACTAGAAAAACATAATAACTAGAAATTATAACTAGAAAAAATATAAATTACAAATAGTAATGTAGTGAAAGAATAAATATAAAGATATCTAGACACACACTCACTTCTCTCTCTCTCTCTCTCACACACACACACACACACACACACACACACACACACACACACACACACACACACACACACACACACACACACCCACACCCACACCCACACCCATTCACATTTGGCACGAATAAAAAGAGAAAGGAACGATTGGTACCTGTAGGCGTACAGGGTGGAGAGGAGGCACAGGTCGATGAGGCTGGGCTTGTAGAGGGCGGGGTCCCGCAGGGTCTGAAGGTAAGCGTCCTTCTCCTTGGCTGTCTGGTGGGACAGCAGCGTGAACTCCTCCGGGGTCAGACTGTCGACAAAGTGCACCAGGTCACGTTGCACGAAGGTAAAGTAGCTCTGGGACAGGTAGCGCGTGTCGGCCACGGCACGGAACACACAACTCTCGTTGCGCGCGACAAACTTGCGATACATGCCCAGGGCAGTGAACCGACTTGTGACCAAGTCAATCGGGGCGGCTTTTGTCCTGTGCTTCCAGGCGGGAGGGTACTTGAAGTGAGCGGACATGCTGAAAGTCAGAGTTCGGGGGGTGATGTCAGAATGTAAAGCATTAACCTCACGCTTGTCACGGACCAACTTTAAAATGATAAATGGAATGGTGTGTCTTGTGGAATATTCTTTTGAAGGCCTCATTGAGAGAAGTTCATTGCAACAAATTTCAGTGCATTACGACATACCGTTCTCGAGCTACAGGGTCGGCCGTCCTGGCTAATACACCTATGTTCAGATCTATAACTCGTTAACCGTAAGTTTCAGAAGAATAATTATTTTTGTTGTTAACTACTTTTATCGAGACCTTTCGACCAAGGTATAACTCAACCTATTTTGTTAATGTTATGGTCGGCCAGACCAGAAATTAACGAGCAGCTGGCATAAGTTTTAACTGAAAAACACATCAAGTTATACCTTGTTCGAAAGGTCTCGATAAAACGAGTTAACAACGAAAATAATAATCCTTCTGAAATTTAGATTACCGAGTTATAGGTCACAACATAGGGATATTATCCAGGACGGCCGACCCTGTATCTTGATAACAGTATGTCGTAGCTCACTGAAATTTATTGCAATGAACTTTTCTCAATGAGGTCTTTAAAACAATGTACCGCAAGACATACCATTCCATTTAAGATTTAAAATTTAGTCCGTGCCCGGCCTTACTGGGGCAGTGTGGGCAATTTTTTTTTTTTTTTTTTTTTTTTGCTGAAAGTTAATCCCCCAAAAGATAACGTAATATGGGTTTTTGCGTTTTTCTTTATTTTCAGCTGTTTTTGAGATACAGGGGGTGGTGTGGGACTTTATGGACACCCTGTATATGTACAATAAAGCCACAATGAGCCCACGAATAGCTCAATGGTAAGATTCTCACTTGCCATGTGGGAGGTCTTGTATTCAAATCCTAGAGCCAACAAAAAAAATATTTCAAAATTGTGTTTAGGAGATGTGAGGAATATGGCACATTGCCTACATCAGTATTTGTATAAATCAAGGAGTTAAGAACTGAGGTTTTTCCAAATCCTGGGTAATGTTTATTCAACAGACAGAACTGAGGAAAAAAAGGTTTTGCTCAAAAATACCATTACAACTAGTACCTACACTACTATTATTACTTCATATAACATCCTATTATAACAAGGATTCTATCAACATAAAACAATATCATTAATTTCTCTTGCTGTCTCTATCCTCTTTCTTTCTCTCTCTCTTTCTCTCCCTCTCTTCTTTCTTTCCTTTCTCCTTCTCTCTCTCTCTCTTTCTCTCTCTTTTCTCCTCTTTTCTCTCTCCTCTTTCTCTCTTTTTTCTCTCTCTTCTTTCTCTTCTTCCTTCTCTCTCTTTTTTCTCTTTCCCTCTCTTTTTCTCTTTTCCTCTCTTTTTCTGTCCCTCTCTTTCTTTTTTTCTCTCTTTCCTTCTTTTTCTCTCTCTTTCTTTTATTTGTCTCTCTCTTTCTTTTTTGTCTCTCTCTTTCTTTTTTCTCTCTCTCTTTCTTTTGTTCTCTTCCTCTCTTTTTGTCTCCCTCTCTTTTTCTTTTTTTTTCTCTCTCTTTCTTTTTAAAGCTGTTTACTTAAATTAGTGGCTAGAGTAAAATGTGGAGGTTAAGACATTTGAATAATATATGGTTTATTGAATAATATTGTTTGTAATTAATGTTGTAAGTAAATTTATGTTCTACAGTATCTTGAGAAAAAAATGGAATAGGATAAAAAGCATTACTTTGAAGAAATTTGAAACATATTTATATTGGGCTCATATTCAATGAGTCTTCTTTGTCTGAGAGTGAATTTGAATAAGCTAAAATTGTTTTATTTGATTAAGTGCTTAGTAGATAATATTATAAAGTTCATACTTCAGACTACAAAATATGAATTGCACCCACTTGATACCATGTTTTGTCTAATGATATCATGTTCTTAAGTATCTGGAACTAGGAATTAAGGTATGACAGTCCAAACAAAACTTATTTTGGAGGGACATTCCAAGTATCTCAATTAAATAAATGAGTTTTTTCCACACTGTTTTTCTTTCTGAAAACTCACAATTCCTTTGCCCAGATTAACCTTATCCAGCCTAAATGGGGCTGGAAATAGTCAGCAGTGCAAGGGTTACCCACCAAGTCTAAATCTTTCACATTACTTAACTTCAACAATGTTACAAGAACTATTGTATGTCATCATTGCTGCCTAACTGCTGTGCCCATCAAATGATTTCTAAAGGTGAAATTAATAGACAAAATGAAGATCACAAGTTTAGACTTAATCATTAGATTCCCCTTTTAAAACATAACCCAAAATCTAGACTTGGTACACAGAGGTATAACAAAAATGTCTTAAATCTATCAAAGAGTCAAACTGTAAATACCAACCACTTGTTACTTTGAAGAAAATCACTAGTTCTTCATTACTAGGTCAGTACTCATTTTGTGACGTCAAAGCTAGAAACTATGCTGACTATTGGAAACCAAGCTTGAGTGAATTTCATTTAATGAGAGGATATTTTTAAAACTCTGAGTCTTTTAGAAATTGCCATAAAACATAATACTCTGGTTTTACATTGAATGTATTGTAACATGGAAGGATCTTGGAGATTAGATCTGGCTCTACATAGACAAAGTAGGAACCTAGACATTCAATCTCTTCACCCTGGGATAGGTGTCTGTATATCTATTCAGTAGAAAGAGCCATGAAAGAGCAATTAATTTCCTATGAATTCGGGAAAACACTTGCGAATCTAATTAATAGCTGAGTTGAAGATCTCAAATTTACCTTTCTGGATACAGTGAAGCGCACCTGTCACTGATGATTTCCTTATCAAAGAAAGATAAAAGTACAAACTGAGAAAACAACAGACTGATAAGAAACACTATCAGAGATCACTGATAACAAATAACTAATTAAATAATCTCTAATCACTTTATTTATAAAAATAAACACCTAAGTTGAAACACTTCTTTTTTTTGTCAAAACAAAAAATCAAAATGGCAAATGTGCGGATTTCCGAAATCATACCGCAATGCAAGACGTTGATTGGCTGAAAGCTGATTTAAGTTCAAGGTGAAGCTTTTTCCTTGGGAAGGAGAGGTGATGCGCACTAGACCAGAATAAAGCGATCTACGTAGGCATTACAAGCGATCTCTTAACCCGGTAAGTAGTTATGGGTCGGTGATTCGAACAACAACATAATCTATTATATCCAACCTATTAATTTTATTAATAATTATGAATTCTTTCTGGATTGACACTGGCTATCTCCAATCCTGTCATTCTTCTACGAACATTCTCCCAAAATAGAGTATCTACCAAAAAGGACTAAAAGACTCGAAAATAAATTTTCTGAAGCAATTCTAATTTAAGATATTGTTCTTCTCAATACCTTGCGGTTTATTTTTTAATTTTCAAGAACCCACTAGCCGACAAAAAAAAAATTAAAAATTTGATTACATTTGTTTGTAAGGATCCCTTCCGGTGTGCTCTTGTTGACTCAGCACCTAGATAAAGAATGCCAAAGGCATTATGACCACCCTTGATGAAACTTTGTTTATCTTTCATTAATTATACCTTTTGACTGCACCTGTACATAAAAAAATTGTAAATAAAGATTGATCAAAATTGTTGAATAATAAAAAGTATATATTATCTCCGGTATAGGATGCATCTCGGGATGGCAAGCTCGCCCAAGCGTCCGATCCTGAAGAAAGACCGAATAAAAATGCTAGTACTAATCGAGTGTCAGGGCTTGTTAAAGACAAATACAGACCCCACCGTCATTATCAGGAGTTTCACACTGGTTTTTAATGCTACATGCTACGAAATAAATTTTCTAGGTAAACACGAATTCCAGACAAATTTTTGGTTTTAAACATAGGAAATATAGGTATGCATACACTCAAAATGTAATGTTCAAGGAGTTTCAATCCCTGGGTTTTCCAAGGGTCCACTTTATTGGGGTTCTCGCCAACTACTTCTTCTAAGTCGAAACCACAAATAACCGGCAAAAATGTGGTTTTGGCGGGGAAACCAAAAAGTCAAATCCATAGAAATTGGTATAAAATACAATCAATAAACAGTTGGTATGTTCATACGACGCAACGAGCAGTTTCTGAATTCTCGGATGTTTCGGAAGGGTCACTTTTGGTATTTACTCCTTTACAACTACATTATATTCCAACGCGTTATCACCCCATTCCTGAGCAACAACCGATCACAAATAACCTCACTGCTTGTGTGGCGGAATAGCAGAAGTGAATCATCAAGGATGATAAAAAATCAAACCAAACAGTCAAACTTGTTCTTCCACCTCGCTAGCTTAACTCAGAATCGAATATATAATAAAGTACCTACATAAATATATTCAACGTCTATTACATCTTATGTAAGTGTATAACCCATTTTACAACTTAAAAAGCAAAGTGTAGCAGCGTAGATGACAGCTGCAATCGACCTAGGTTAACCCTTATCTTCTTTTGAACACAATCCACATATAGCTACCTGCATAGATAACACTAATTTTCAGATGAATTGGCACTGTGTATTTTTGAACACATTCCACATATAGCTACCTACATAGATAGCGCTAAATTTCAATGGTATTGGCACTGTGTATTTTTGAACACATTCAAATTTTCCGTTTTTCTGGACAATTGGTGTGACAGGTGCATTTTTTTATAACAAAAAAACCTTCAAACAACATTTGTGACTTGGTTAAGAAAAAAAGTCATTGAAAATAAACAAATAAAATGTTCTCCAGATAAGGGTTAACACTAACAAAGATGGCCAATTTTACGGGACAAGTTTGAGGATTTACAAGTTCTCCATTACTTATTCCTCCATAAGGAATGCTGCACACTGGACCATAAAAAGTATTTATTTTATTTATGTTAGCAGATTTTTTTAAAGATGATTGTTTCATAGGATGGATATTGAAGTGTAGGTATATAAATAAATCAAATTATTATTTTACCTGCATATTAATTGGTTGGACCATAATATTTTTTCTAATAGATTTTTTTATTTATTTAAAAAGTCATTTATTTATTTTTACAGTTGGTGCACCGTAACCTCTCCCCACTCTTTTCCTAAAAACTTGAAGAGGGAAGATACAAAAATTTGAAAAAATAAACAAATTTTCTATTGGTGTTTTTGAACTGTTCTACTGAGAATTTTTGTGAAATTATTTCTTGGAGGGCTTAATTATTTTGCTTAAGCTTTCAATATTGGTGTTTATCTCTATGTTTTCTGTAAAATTTGGTGTTAAATTAAAAAATTCTTGTTTTAGGACTTGACAGCCCATAATATACCATACACAAAATATTTCAAGTTCTAGAATTTTTAGAATAAATCTTGACAAAGCAGTTTGAAAGAGAAGCCATTTTCTCTCAAATTTTATCACTCAAATTTCTGGGTTTAATAAATGAGTTTTTGTAAATTGGTTGTGATAATACGATGATTAGGATTGTGTAAGTATGATATTTCATGAAATCATGTCCATTAACTTTTTCAGCCATGAAAAATCCTACAGTTGTCATTAAAATGTCAGAAGAATCAATCCAAAAATGAATCTGGGTTACACAACTTCAACAACTTTTTAAATGGCGTCTTGGGATTTTCAAGTTAAAAATATATTTTTTGGCTAATTTTCCACATACTTTACTAAACCTTTCTTCTCAACAATTAGTAACTATAAGTGGTATTATCATAAATAAATTTCCACAGACAAGAGACCATTACCACTCTCCAAGTACCATGTCATCAAATTCTCTTATCTGAACCAAGTCTGTACTTGTGTCTACCATTAATTTTCAATGTACTAATAGAGTGTTTTACTTTTCAAATTGGGAAAAACACTTTCATTTGTTATTTTTTAGACATAACCATGTTAAAATTTCAGATTTAATTTTACCTTTACTTATCAATTCTCTACTTCCTTTACTTACCTATGCTCTACCTAAATCTATTGCAATTCATGAAAGTATCTCATACCTCCTATGTACCTAATTTACTTTTGTCAATACATTGGTTCTTGTTTTTCTTATGGTTTAATTTATTTACATATCTATACCTTTATAAAACTCAAATCTGTGGGTGTCTGGCTGACTATGTCCTCTTAGGGGTTTTCTGTTTACAATACCACAGCCCAATGGTAATATTTTGTACACAGTTCAACCTTGATAATCAGGAATTCAAGAGACCAGCAACATTTTCTTGCTTAAAAAAGTTTTTCTAGCAGGAAACCTCCATAAGAACCTTGAATTTTTCTTTGCAGTTTATCAATGCAGGTTTCTCACTCACACTGTCTATTTGTCTATCCAGGTTCAGCTGTACTACAAATTTCTTCATTCAAATTCTTCTCCTTGTTTCCCCATCAATGGTTCCCCAACCAGATTTTTTTCAGCCTTAAAAAAGAATGGAAGAAATTTTGTGTTACTATAGAATTATTGTGTCTTCTCCATAGGAACTAAAATGTCCTCTCAAGGAGTTAAATCCCAAGTTATCTCTCCTCAAGCCAATGATAATTCTAATGAACCCAGTGGGAGTATCATATCACCTCCCAGTACATCTGGAAGAGGAAGACATGAAGAAAATGGCGGAAGTGGAATACAACTAAGAACAAGTGCAAGAGTATCAAAGAAATTGAAGTTGGAAGCAGAGGCAGCAGCCAATCAGAGTCAACCAGAACCAAAAGGTAGTCTCAGGAGTTTCAGGATTTATTACATGTTTATTAACACTCTTGCAATGGGTTGTACCACCAGTGGTACAAATGTGTCTGCACGGAATAGACTGGTTGGGCCACCAGTGGTATACATGTGTCTGCACGGAATGGACTGGTTGGGCCACAGGTTTTACACCGTATCTCACCATATCAGAATCTCATAAGACCAATTTACTATGCAAAACAAAACAAATACTAAGAAATAAAAATCTGTTCCTACACAGCAATGTTCCTCCAGTGCACCGGTCCTAGGAGTGGAATTCAAAAAAGTGCTGGTTGAAAGAGTGTTAAGAAGACTGAATTATTATGAAAAAAATATTTTCTCAGGTACTCCTCTGGGTTTTAGGTCTACAAATATGACACAAATAGCCTTTTAAATTTCTCTGATTTCTAGTGCTCACTGGCCGATTGAGTTAGAGAACAAGCCATTGCACAAATGGTGACCTGGGTTCAATCTCCAGCAAGGCAAGATTTTTCTGCTCTATACTTGGATGTTTGGGTCCAGTCTCACCTCATGAGGAAAAATGAGTAGCTGCTTTGATGTGAACAGCAACCAGTGACAGAATTATAGGCAAAAACGAGATATTGTACATTAAAGTGATAAAAAGTGTCATTAAAATTGTATAACACAAAAAAACCATTATTATTATTGGTTTTCTCTGGTTTCCTTTCTTATATCTTTTTCTCAACCAATAGCGAATCTAGTACCAGGCTCCTCATAAACTTAGTGATAGCAATTGACCTTATTCAAAAGTTAAAACAAATAGGAGCTCTTTACCCATACCTATAAAGTCATTTAAAATTTTAAAAATAAGTTCAAGCACACTACTACCTACTGGGCAATGTATCTCTAAAAAATATCTCTAAAGACTTGTTACTTTATATGTTAGTGTGCACTCCTATACTAACAACATGTTCACAATTATATTACAGAAACTATTGAAATCAAAAAACCTCCAGAAGTCAAAAAAGAGCCTGAAAAACCTCTTAAACGGAGAGCTCATGAGCTATGGTCCATGGATGATAAGAATACTTTCTTTGAGGCACTGAATGAGTGTGGTAAAGACTTTGATGGCATTGCTAAGTACATGATGGGAAAAGTCAAGAAGAAAGGAGTTGGTGGAGAACAGCAACCACAGTGTTCCAAAACCAGGGCTCAAGTCCGTTGTTTCTACTATAGGACATGGCACAAGATTGCCAAGCATTTGAATTTCCCTGAAGGTATGTGTACTAAGCATGTTTTTAGGCCATCAAAGTATTTGCATTTTCCATGGTAGTGTTGTTATCATTATTTATTATTAGTATATGTATAATAAAATAATAAATAGCTGGGTATAAAATTTTCATTTGTATATTTTTCTCATGAGGAAAAAGTTGCATTACTAGAGTAAAAACTCTAAACACTTTCAATGATTTAGAAAAGTAATTGCCAAATAATGAATTAGTATATCAGGGCAAGTGACAGTTAATAAAATCATCTATATTGTACCTAAATCTTTTGTACATAATTTGGATCTTAGTGCTACCCACAAAAATATCGCTATTTAATATCACCACGAATATTAATTCACATTTCCCTTCTTACTAAGTTTGTATCTCAAACAAAAAAATCTTATCTTTAATGGATGGCATGTTATCAACATTTTCTCAGAAATGCTGATTGAAAGATATTATGTAAAATAGCTATGTTTTAATAATAAAAAATGCCCCTGTTCTTCTTAAAAAAAATATATATGTTAACTTATTCTTCTCTTGTTCTTCAGGCATACTGAAGCAGACCCAAGAGTTGTATGGGCTGATCAACTTTGGTGAGATGCGGAAGAAATGTGGTGTGATCACAGTGAAGAACTGTCTGAAGCTGAATGAGTTAATTTATGCTGGCATAACACAGATTAGGGTGAAGGGTAAAACTCTGAGAGTGCGCACTCCCAACTGTCGAGCCATGCGCAAAGCCAACCAGGTCATAGGTATGTTTTGAATCTACTCTTTCCAGTTTAAAGCATTAATTACAAAGAAAACCCTGAGGCAAGAAAGATAAAGTATTTTTAATTATTTCATTAACCTGAGAGCTCTTAAACTCAACAACATGATTTAAAGTTAGGGAATCGGTGCGAATGACCTGTCTACAATATCTGAAGCAAATAAAGCAAGAATTTTATAAATATAAATTACTTTGTTTATAAAAATTCTGCCAAGGTAAATAAGGCTGAAAATTCCCTTTATTTCAGCAGTCTACACAAGGATAAAAAATCGCAAAGAAGAAAAAATCTGATTTGAGAGATTTTTAATCATTTTACTTCTAAGTAGAAATAAAGAAACCTTTATTTATAATACATACATCAAAATAACATAAAATAATGAAATAATACATTCATCAAAATGAAAAGTACATCAAAATGATTGACAGAGGTGGAGCAAGCCCCTAGCACTCCGTCAATTTCCAAAAATCAGTTTAATATACTGGCACCTCGATGAGGCGCGTATCAGATATTTAGCTGATAAGAACAGATACTACACTTTGATCTTAGCCAAAAGGCCAAGAAGCGATGATTACCGACCTCAGTAGCTTGATCGATAAGGCGGCGGAATTGTAACCTGGAGGTCGGTGGTTCAAGTCCCGGTTTCAGCGTAGATTTAGTAAAGCGAGTTTGAGTAGTTGTGATATCACAAAAGTGATTAACACAAATATGATAACTTTATAACTTTACATCAAAATGATTATCAGCTTATTTGCAAAGGTACTTCCCAGTATACCTATAGTTATGGAAGTGGTTTTTTTCTTCTCCCTGGAGAATAATAATTACAATTATTTGCTGTCTCTCTCAGACTCTGAGGAAGACAAGATCCCAGGCCGAATACTGATAGAGTTCCAACCCAAGGACAAAGCTGCTTGGCATGCGGTGCAGTCCTTGTCCATGAACCCACGGCTGAGAACCTCAGTGACCCATCACACCAAAGTGGCCACATTGCTTAATTATCTGCAAAAAGTAAAGTGGAAAGAGGTAAGAATAATAATCAACTGACTGTTGATAAAATGGGTCTAGCTTTCCTTCTTTGACTGTCTTAGGGTTCTTCTACCTTTACCTTCAACAGTCCAAGCAAAACACAATAACTCACCTAAGTAAAGGTCGAAAAATTAAAGTCTTCACTTAAATAGTTAGAAATTCAAACTTATTTTTATAAACAATAAACGGTTTTATTTATTATAGGTGTTTTCTAATTAATCATCAAAGGAAATCTGTTAAAATTTAAATTTATAATAATTACTATATTTATTTTAAAAATATTCCTTCTCCATCTTCACATTGTTTTCTCTATGCAGGTTGTTCCCATCAAACTCTCATGTTGTATGTGCATAATAATACGTCCTAGGTCTTTCTATGCTTCGGTATCTTTATTTCTCATATCAGTATAGAGTTGCATTACATTTTAATATTATTTTCCACCCAGAACAAAGGCACACTCAGGTTGGCCCCCCAGCCTGATGCTAGCATATCCATGCCCAGTGTGAAACGCAATGACGGGAACAGCAACTGCGCATTCAGTCTGCTCAACCATGAGAAAAAGTTTGGCACCCCGGCTCTCGTCACGTCTGTTCTCAATCTTCTTAACCAGGTAAACAATTGTTGGTACCATCTCTATGAATATTTGGTGGTTGAGTGGTTAAGGTGCTGGTGTTGTAACACAGGTAGCAATGTAGCGAGTGGATCCGTTGGTTTGGATGCCATTTAATGCATTATTATTACACACTTTATTAGATATAAATGAACATATGTACAATACAAATAATTATTTTAACAATGAAAAAAAATGGAAACAATATATACAATAAAAATGAAAAAGAATAGAAAAATATTTAAAAACATATGTCGTAACTAAAGGGCGGGATTATTGCCTATTGCAATAACTTCGCCATAGGCAATAACCATGCATTCATTTTTACTCTGTTACTTGAAAATTTGACCTCATAATAATGGCATTAAAACAACTCTGCTGGAATATAAGGACTCTTTAGTCCTACTGAGGCAGTAAATAACTTACCAATATCTAAAGAATTTTAAGTTTATTTATAATAAAACAACACAACATGACGAACATCTTACAAATAAAAGATTTCTTCCAATTTTTCAGAGGCTGGGAGAGTTCCTCTAATACTCACAGCATTACCTCTCTGTATAGCAATTGCAATACGCTGAATGAGGTAATGCCGTGATCGGTTGTTTCCGGACACACGGGTCAGCAGAGTTCCTATTCTGTTGATTCTTACCACTATTATTTATTTGTATCACTAATATCTTCTCAATCAGATTCGACACTCGGCGCCAGGCAGTAGAAAGCGACAGCGGGCGGACAGCTCGAGTGAGAAGAACAAGGCGACAGCGACAGCGGTGCTGGCGGGGGGGGAGGGGGGCAGCTCTGAGACAGAGAAGAAGAACAGCACGAACTGCTACGAGGTGACTCTGCCGCCCTTCAGTCTGCCCGTGTTCACCTCGGAGGGAGGTACTGGCAACTCTTTTATTTTAACACATACACGACATCAATCTTGTGATTGACACAAATATGATACCCTAGTTATAATAATAGATATGTATCGTTTTATTTGTGGTGAAGTTCAAGGCCTCTTCACAATTTTTGTGGGTACCGCAGCATTACTAAGAGCCTCCTTTACTTTTCGAATTTTATTATTCTATTACATTCATTTCTTTTTACTCTGGTAATGCCGCCAGAAGGGTATACCCTCATTGTTTGTTGAAGATGTTATTGTAAAATATAAATACATGGAAACTTAAAATAATAATAATAATATGATAACAAAAATAGTGTTCTTATTCACCTCTTGTTTGTTTCAGAGGGAGAAGTGAAGGAGGAAAATGCTCCAAGCAGCAGTAGCCTCACAGGTCCCACAGGAACCCTCGCCTCCCAGTGCAAGACTCCCACCACTAGTCCTAACAAGGAGGAAGCAGCAGCCACAGGTGCGGAAGCAGTGTGCAAGGACCTGCCCAATCCAGAGACCATACGCCAGGGCTGGACTCTGGACAATGTGCACAACACACAAGTTGGACACTTGTATTCTATGGTTAGTAGAAAATATTTTTTTTTAATAATAATAATAAATCATTTGTTTTATTTTTCATATTTTTTTCGGACACTTGTATTTAATGGTGAGTGGAGAATACGTAGGTAGATCAATAAGTACCCGTGTTTAGGGACATGTTACATCATTGGTGAAACTTGTTGATACTTGTTGATGGAACGACATCTCAAATGACCACATCCAAAGTTTGAAACTGATTACTCTCTTAGTTTTCATTTATCGGTCACTTGAAGTTGTTGTGTTGCGTATAGTTGAGTGATATGGAAAAAGAACAGTACCGAGCAGTTATTCGATTCCTTTTTTTGGACGGGAAAAAATGTGATGAGATAATTTTTTTTTTTTTTTTTTTTTTCCGAATTTACGGAATGCGAATCCATTTTTATAACACGCGGACCTACTTAAACTAAAAACTAAATTATCACTTAACTAAAAATAAACCTATCTATTTCAACAGGAGATATATTGAAAATATCAATTCCTGCATCGCTGGCTCTATTGCCTATAGTTTGTAGCCTTTGCATAGGTGAAAATTCTCCTATATTACAACGGTTTGATTTTAGTTTAAAAATAAGGTGAGAGCGTGTATTTTTACAGTTGACTCTAAGATTTAGTTTTGCAAGGAGCTCAGGAGAATCAATAGAATTATGTAAAAGTTTACCAAGAAAAGTTAAATCTTGCTTATTTCTCCTATCTTGAAGACTGACAATGTTGTGAGAGGACATAATAGGTTTATAGTCATGCTCCAAAATTTGTTTATTTTCTTTACTGGCAAGAAGACGTAAGAATTTTCTCTGTATGGATTCAAGAGAATTTATGTGAACTTGATACTGGGGCGACCAAACTACAGAACAGTACTCAAGATGGGATCTCACATAAGAATAGTACAGGATCTTAAGTACATTAGTATTTTTAAAATCTTGAGTTTGTCTGTAGAGGAACCCCAGCATCCTATACGCTTTGTTAATAATATTAGAGTAATGGATGTTGAATTTCAGGTTATGCTCCATTGTCACCCCCAAATCTTTGATAGAGTCAACTCTCTCTAGTGTAACATTATCAATAGAGTATTGAAATAAAACTGGATTTTTTTTGGTGTAGTAACTCATCACCTTACACTTGTCGGCATTTAGAACCATCAGGTTATCAATACACCAGCGATGCAGAGCATGAAGTACTTCCTGTAAGTGAAGGACATCCGCTGGACCTCCAACCCTCACTGCGATCTTGAAGTCGTCAGCGAAGAGCGAAAAATTAAAGTTAGATGCTGTGTACGGGAGCTCTTCACCTTCTATGACCACTGTTCGCTTTTGGTTTAATGAATTTAAACGAGGGCGCACAAGCATTTTTGACGAGGACCGCCCAGGACGCCCAGAAGACGTGTGTACCGAGGAAGTCGTGGAAAAAGTGCATGATATGATTCTCAAAGATCGCCGAACAAAAGTGCGTGAAGTAGCTGAGAGTGTGGGCATTTCATATGGAACTGTTTTTAAAATCCTTCATGATAAGCTGGGCATGAGAAAACTATCGGCGCGATGGGTGCCGCGATTGCTCACAATTGACAACAAACGAATTCGGCTGAATTGTTCAAAGGCTAGTTTAGAACTCTTCAATCGCAATCCAGATGATTTTTTGCGTCGAGTTGTGACCGTTGATGAAACCTGGATACATCACTATACCCCAGAAACCAAACAGCAGTCAAAAGAATGGACTTTGGTTGGAGAATCTGCCCCAAAGAAGGCGAAATCGGTCCAATCGGCCGGAAAAGTAATGGCTACCGTTTTTTGGGATGCAAAGGGAATTATTCTTATTGACTTCTTGGAAAAAGGAAAAACAATAACTGCTGCATATTATAGTGAGTTATTGACACGATTTGATGCAAAATTGAAGGAGACACGCCCCCATTTGGCGAGAAAGAAAGTCTTGTTTCACCATGACAATGCACCAGCTCACTCATCTAGAATTTTTGCTGCTAAAATCCATCAACTTGGATACGAATTATTGCCACACCCACCTTACTCACCTGACCTAGCCCCCTGCGATTATTTTTTGTTTCCTAACTTGAAAGTTTGGCTCGGTGGAAAGAGGTTCAGCTCAAATGATGACGTCATAAGCCAGACAAAGGGCTATTTTGAGGAGTTCGAAGGGAGCTACTTTTTGGAAGGGCTAAAAAAGTGGCAGGATCGCTGGAAGAAGTGTGTAGCCTTGAAAGGAGACTACGTCGAAAAATAGAACCCAAAAATGTAAGTATCTCGCACTCTTTTTTCAAACACGGGTACTTCTTGATCCGCCCTCGTACTTTTTATAATAATAAATCATTTGTTTTATTTTTCATATTTTTTTTTATACAGAGGACCCATCCTAAGCCATTTTTATTTGGCTTTTAAGATGAGTGTTGTTTTTACATATCAGGGGAAAAACATTCAGAATTTTATTTTATACTATGTTTTGAAGAAAATTAAAATTGAATTGTAATTGAGAATGTTTACCTCCCCTAATATGCATTACAATATTATACATCATCATACAGTAGGTGTAGTAATAATTAAGATGAGTGTTTCTCAGCTTTTTTTTTTTCATATCTGTGATACAGCAGCTACTGTAGACGCTTGTGGTCTGTGTTGTAGCTTGCTCATCTTGTAGTATACCTCCCTTGTGATGAGCGAGAACTGACACAATAATTCCCATTAGGTGCTTTGTCATCACGAGCGAACTGGAAGGTTTCCCTAACAAAGAACTGTAATCAAATTTTGAATATTTTTTTTTTTTTTGTCGGCTCTGCGATTCGAACCCGGACCTTATCACTGAGCTAATTGTGCGCTCGAATCACTTGTTTTCGGGGCTTTTCTCGCTTCATGATCCATCGACAACATTGTATTTTTTCGTATGAAATATTTTTTTACAAACTACTCAGTTGTTGGATGGATGAAGCAGCGGGCTCGTAACCTGGAGGTCGCTGGGTCGAGTCCCAAGCTTCGCGCTTATTTGAGTAACTATGAGATCTCTCTAGTGAAATATAAATAAATAATAATGATAAAGATAATAATACCGCCTTATTTATACTGCCCGAATAAGACAATTAAAGTCCCATTATTCCAGCAGTAAGACACATTATTATGTGGTAAAAATCCCAAATGGGAGGATAACTTGTCATGTCCCGGCGGGGTTTCGAACCCACGACTTCTGGAATCTCTAAATTCACAGAGTGCTGCCTTTACCACTGAGCTACCGGGACAGAATCATAACCAGAGTTAATCACTAGTTCTATTCAGTTAATGCTTGATTTTCTTTATTTTACTCCCTCTCTTCACACAAGACTATCTACATATCCATTGTCTATCTACTATCCGGTGAGAAGTTATCTCTCTTCTTTATCACATATCCATTGTCTCTCTACTATCCAGTGAGCAGTTATTTATTGTCTTCCTTCTTAGTTTCATCTTTATTTTCTTCCCCCTTATTTTCATCCGTATAGCAGAGAGTTTTCAGATCGTCCATGTTGTAATATAGCTGAGTCATCTGAGCGCTGATAGAACCAGGAGACTGGGTTGAAGATGATTCAGACACTTGGTTCTGAAAGTAAAATTAGTGATGACTTACTTTTCGAAACTAAGTGAATTATTCATATATAGCTTATATCCTCCAGTATGTCGTACCATTTTTTTAATTCACTTTTTACGTTAATGAAAATTAACAACTTTTATGTGACATATTTACATTATTCATTGTTCTAATAAGGGAAGTAGGAATAATCGTTTTGTAATAACATTGTGGAAGATAGTCTTGATTTTGGGACAAATGCAAGAAATTTTGTGAATCCACAGTTGTTAAATAATTTCACACTACGAAGAAAATGCAGCACCTGTGATATTCACAGTCAAACCTGGATATAAGAGAACAATTTCCAGGTCAAATTTATATATATAAATTTATAAAATACCTCTTTATAAGGGAAAATAACCTCTATATAAGAGAAACCTGGATATAAGAGAACAATTTCCAGGTCAAATTTATCTATAAATTTATAATTTACCTCTTTTTAAGGGAAAATAACCTCTATATAAGAGAAAACCTGGATATAAGAGAAAACATTTCCGGTCCCTTGAGTTCTCTTCTATCCAGGTTGGTAATTACCAACCTGGATATAAAAGAAAACATTTCCGGTCCCTCGAGTTCTCTTCTATCCAGGTTGGTAATTACCAACCTGAGCATCACAGGAAAGCCTTGGTCACAAATATCCCTATGCAAGTCACACCGAGAAACGCCACTGTTCTAGAAAAGTCAATTCTCCCTCGCATCCTCCGCTCCAGTATCCTCTCCAGGCTGATAACTTTCCTCTCCACCAGCCTGAGCTTCCGGCCCATGTCCATCACGGTTCTCTCCAGCCTTGCTTCCGAGGGGTCGTGGGTTCGAAATCCTTGGCAGATGGCTTGAGATTGGGTCTTTTGGTGACACTTTTTCATGCAATGTTATGTTATGTGCTGTTACTTCCGAGAAATTTCTAGTATTAGAAATCGGAAGTATTGTGTTCGTTTTTGTAAAAAAAATTACTCTAGAGAAGTGATCCATGATTTTTTTTTTTTGTCATAGAACACTTTTCTAAAATACGAGTAGGTATTTAATACGTTTTATTTATTTTTCTTAGTGAATGTAATGGACACGTAATTTTTCCGGTGGTTTAAAATTATAAATTTTACACAAAGTAGTGAATTTTTTGAACAATTGAGTCTAATATTTTATCAAAATAAATTTATTTATAAATCCTGCTCAGTTTATTACACTCTACCGTAACCAAAAAATCATTTCATTTAAAATCCTGATCTAACCCTAGCTAGTCAAAATTGTCATTCTATCTCGTGAAATTCCCAATATTTCGATGTAAACTTAGAGGTAAATTTGTTCAAACAAACTTTTAAGAAAAAAGATTTTCATTCTTGAAGAAAAAGAAGTTTACATATTCATTCGTGAAAAGAAGAAAAAGTTTAATTTCAAATTAAAAATAAATAAATGTAAAACAGAATGAAAATATAAAGTTCCCGTGGTTCAAAATGGATGAAGTTCGATTTAAAAGATTCGAATAAAATGAAGTTAAAGTTTCTCTTGAAAACTATACATTTTTTTCAGTAGTAAATCTGTGGAACTTAATTGAGCGAATGTCTTTGAGGCACTGGGGCTTTTTCTGTTACCAAAGTACCAAAGGATTAGCTACCTCGGTTTTTGTGGGAGAAGGAGTTGAAGTGGCACTAACAGGCTCAGGAGCGTCCGTGCTATAGTCACCCCTAATAACATCAGGCATTCTCATTAGGTGCTGGTATCTCTCAATGTCTGGAAAATAAGAGCAATGAGAACTTAGCTTGCGGGGAAATCAATTTAGAGTCTTTGAAAGCGACGTTAAACAAAAAATAAATAATAAAAAAATACACTGCCAATTATAAACACAATTGAATACTTCCTCATGATTGGTTCACATTGTATACACGTGGCAATTTTGAGATTTTATACTGAATCACTTGTATCTCCAAAACAGCTTAACCGATTTTCTTCCAATTTGTTTTATATGGTAGAATACCGTTTTTTCTACACTCTAGATTCTACAAAAAAATCAGTATCGCCAAGTCATGGACCTTATATTTGGACTTTTGTTGTCAATTTTTTTGGATTTTCTTAAATATCAGAGTTAATTCAAAATTTACACCTAAGCAAATACCTTTTCGCAGTCTCTCCTCACTAGGTGTTGGACGGTAATTGCTGTCCATGGCATAATACAGGTCGGTCATTTCTTGGTAAATGTTCCTCCTCTGAGATTCATTTCTTTCTGGCTCCATTGGGGCACGGAATAAAATTAGAGTAGTGAATTTAAAAACGAGTTAAAAAATATTAAAATGAAATGGATACCACACGGGATGATCCACTTGTGCTGGTAAAAAGAGATTTGTGTTTTGAAATTTTTAAAATCGTGGTATTGCACGCGGACGGTAAAATTCAAAACTTTGTAAAGTTGGTTAAAAGTTTAATATAAAACCTAGATGTGCTCGAGTATTGGGAGGTCCAAAATTTTGCTTGGCTAGTAAATGAGAATACTCATTCTTACACTGCTGTGAAATAACGTCCAGTATGGAGAGGACATAAATTGGCGCCCGTCTTAGGTTTGAATTAATGCGTGGTAAACAGGCGATTCAGGTACTGCTAATATTCCAGCCCTACTTGGGCTGGGCGAGGTTATTGTAAGGACCTGGATAGTTCGTCCAGCCAAACCCTTGTCGAGATTAAAAACCAAAAAAAGCGTTGTTAAAACCAAGTAAAGCATTGACCTGTCCCTTAGGATAGAACGTTACGGATATGTACGTTTGTAAACAACTACACCAGGCATATGGTTTTATAATTGACACCATTTCGAATGATTGATAAAGAATATTTTGTTGAAGTTTCCTTTATTTAAATAGTAGTAAAGGTTCGTAAAAAATCTTGAAGTGACTTGTATTTTACAAACAATCTTTTATGTAGGTTACAGGGATCTCAGAGTTGAACTGTAAATATTTATGTATCTGTTGTAGCTGCATTCTGAAATCTGGTTTCAAAGCTCGGAAATACCCCACAGAAAACCCGTGCAAATTACTTATTTCCCACTTGATGTTTACATGGTTTCAGTTCGGCAGTGAGGGTAAAGTCGTGTTGACGTATTGCTGGGAGGATGTGAAGCCAGATCTCAACATTAGCGCCACCCTGCAGCATATGTTACTCGTGGCCAAACTCATTCTTAGCAAGAACACTACTAAAGCTAGCGTAAGTATGCAACAGAGAGGTTTTTATTAAGACAATTTCAGTACATTATTATAAATTGAAGACTTCACCGAGGAAACTAGATGGAGGAAAAGTTCCCTCAATACTCACACTGTTCCCTCTCTGGATTGCGAGAGAAATTCGTTGATATAGGTACAGCTTGGCTCTTTTATCTCCTGTAACATGTTGTAATTCATGTTTTATCTCCTGTAACATGTCATGTTGTAATTCAACAGAGTATTTTGCGAAATTTCAAGAATTATTTTTCCTTTACATTGTCCACTTTCATTCAAGTTAGTTGAACATTCACAGTGGTATGTCTCTTCGGTTACATTGATCTACTCTCAACTTAAATTAATAAATAACCTGTTAAAATTAAATATCTGAAACTCAGACATATAGAAACACATTACTCGGATCTTATTAAATTTTCAATACATTGAAAATATATAAAAAATCAAACTAATCTTTAATGAGAAATTGTTAGACTTACCTTGATCCTCCCTCTTCTAAATCAACATGTGCTTTATTTTCCCCAAAATAAAGTTGAAATAATCAAAACCGTTTTTTATTTTACTTTATCTCACAGATGCATTGCGAACGAAAGTTCATATTCTGTATTTTTTTATATCTGTGTAATTGTGTGTATACTTGCAATAAATTCAGTAGTCACCATGGCAGAGTGAGTTAGCGCGCTAGGCATTGCACGCACGGTGACCTGGGTTCGATCCCCAGCGGGGCAGGATTTTTTCTGCTCTGTTCTTGGCGGCATTACCAGAGTAAAAAGAAATTAATGTAATAGAATAATTCGAAAAGTACAGGAGGCTCTTAGTAATGCTGCGCTAACCACAAAAATTGTGAAGAGGCCTTGTGCTTCACCACAAATAAAACCATACATACATTTTTTTTATCTTTGTATAGTTGTATACTTGCAATAAATTCTACTATCAATAATTTATTAAATTCCGCATATGTGTATCACCTACAGAGTGCTGCCTGCACGACCTGTGCGTGTGGCCACACGTGCGACACCAAGTCTGGCCTCGCCTGTGCGGACTCCGCCAAGTCCCCGGGGGAGACTTTCAAGCGGCCCAAACCCAAGGTGGAGCCTCAGGACGAGTTCCAAGCTCAGCTGGATGTGAGTTTCAACAATTTTTATTTATATCCCGGGCACTCTGTGAATCCAAAGTCCTGGTAGCTCAGTGGTAAAGGCGGCACTGTGTGAATCCAAAGACACCAGAGGTCGTGAGTTCGAAACCCAGCTGGGACATGACATGTTATCCTCCCAATTGGGATTTTTACCACATACGTAATAATATGTCTTGGGGTTACTGCTGGAATAATGGGACTTTCATAGTCCTAATCGGGCAGTATAAATAAGGCGATATTATTATTATTATTATTTTGTCTGTCTCGGTAGCTCAGCTGTTGTCAATGCGTGGGTCTTTTAATCCGGAGGTCAAGGGTTCGAAACTCAGCCGGGACATGAGAAATCGTCCTCCCGTTTGGGATTTCAACCACATAATAATACGTTTGGGCTTACTGGTGGAATAATGGGACTCGTTTGTCCTAGTCAGGCAGTATAGATAAAGCTATAATCTGGTACCAGATCTGTTGAAATCTGGTACCACGGTACCGTAAGGTATTCTCCTTTCTTTCCAGCGTGTGTGACTTTCCAGCGAATAGAGGGTGAAAACTCCCTCGTGGTATGAGCTAGCAGTTGAAAGCGACGTTGACAAAAATAACCAGTGGCTCGCTGAAGGACGTTCAACAGATCTGGTACCAGATTTCAACAGATACGGTACCAGATTTGGTACCTTACTGATACGGTACCAGAATGGAAAAAAAAAATTGTCTTGTTATTCGAGGCGAAATTAATGCTTTAGTTATTAATAATATTATGTATTCTTTTTCACGCTCTGCGATATCTTCTTCTCTGTCTGAAATTTCATTCATCCCCTTCCTTAGCATGGTGTGTTGGTATTGTATGCGCGCTAGTATCCATATTAACTTTGGCCAAATCTTTTTTTTTTTTTTTTTTAAACAACCGTTTTCGTTTTTCAGAAATTCCAGCCCAAATCGTACAGCAAACGATTTCGCTCCAAGAACCTCATTGTACATCGTGTGCACCCGCTTAATTCTCCCTCTCCCTCCCCATCCCCCTCCTCCTCCTCTAAATCCACCCACTCCTCCTCCCCAGGACAGAGTAACCCCTCCCTTCTAGCCTCTAAAAATGTCCACCCCTCCACTCCGGCAGGAAACACCCCCTCACCCATGTCTTCCGCCTCCACTAGTTCGTCTAGTAGCTCCCATAGATCCAGTGGCTCCCATAGTAATCTATCCAGTGGCTCTCATAGTGGCTCCCATAGTAATCTATCCAGTGGCTCCCATAGTAATCTATCCAGTGGCTCCCATAGTGGCTCCCATAGTAATCTATCCAGTGGCTCTCATACCACGACCAGTGGCTCCCTCGCATCTTCCCTACTCGGAGCCACGACGTCTCTTTCACACGCCACCAGTCTTTCTCACGTCTCGTCACGTCTCAGTGCTTCCCACCCGCCTCTCCGCGCGAACAACTCCTTCACCTACAAGCATTCCCCTTCCCCCTCCTCTCAGCCCCCCTCCGCTTCCCCCTCCTCTCAGCTCCCCCTCATCAAGTCCCTGCCTGTGATATCGGATGAGCCCTCGCAAGACTCCCTCAGCAACTCCAGGTCGGAAGCAAGCTCGGGGGGGCACAACGCGAGGAGCGGCAACACGAGCAATGGGGACACGAACGACTTCCTCGGCAATCTGATGGACTCTTCTCTGAGTAAGTTGTCTCCAAGGCTTTCTCCTAATAATCACTCCCTTTTATATTATTCTTACCAATTAAAAAAGAAAAGAAAAAAAAGATGAGTGTTTCACAGCCTTTTTTACTTCGTAGCCATGAAACAGGAGTTACTGTAGACGCTTGTGGTCTGTGTTGTAGCCTGCCCATCCCGTAGTATGCCTCCCCTCTGATGGGTGAGAAGTGACACAATACTTCCCATTTAGGTGCTGGGTCAACACGAGCGCACCGGAAGGTATCCCTTACAAACAATTGTAACCAAATTAAGAATACAATTTTTTGTCGGCACGGGGGATCGATCCCAGGACCTTCCGCATGGCAAGCGAGTGCTTAACCACTGAGCTAATAGCGCGCTCTTGTCTTCAAAGCTTTCTCTAATAGTTTAAAAATCACTATCTTTTATATTATTCTTACCAATTATAGAGTATATTATAACTATTATCATTATATGCTGGTTGGAGTTCCACAAGAGAAGCACCAATCATCACACCGACCTCTATTTAGATCTATTGTGACCAGTTGATTGTAATTCTGATGTACGTCTTGATTTGAAGTAGTCAGGACGGGAGTTTTACCCTCCATTCGCTGGGAATCGTACCAGCTACCCACATTAACCTCACCCAGCCTGGGTAGGCCCGGAAATGCCAGCCTCACGTAATTGGATCGAACAGAATTTTCGTCGAAAAGTCTGCTCCAACCGGGAGTGGCGCCCGGGAACTCTCGACTACGGGCAGTCGTCACAACCATTACGCTACGGACGCTGGCCTTGTGAAGAGGCCTTGTGCTTCACCACAAATAAAATAATACATACAAAAAAATAATACATACTTGATGACCGACCTCAGTATATTTAACTATACTTGAGTAGTCACCGTGGCAGAGTGAGTTAGCGCGCTAGGCATTGCACGCACGGTGACCTAGTATGAGTATGAGTAACGACCAGTGGCGGCATTACCAGAGTAAAAAATAATAATGTGATAGAATAATTCGAAATGTGAAGGAGGCTCTTAGTAATGCTGCGCTACCCACAAAAATTGTGAAGAGGCCTTGTGCTTCACCACAAATAAAATAATACATACTTGATGACCGACCTCAGTAGCTTGATCGATAAGGTGGCGGACTTGTAACCTGGAGGTCGGTGGTTCAAATCCCGGTTTCAGCGTAGATTTAGTAAAGCGAGTTTGAGTAGTTGTGACATCACGAAAGATGATTAGCACAAATATGATGATAATAAAAAAAACTAGTTGATTTTTTTCATTTTTGTCAAGAAGCTTAATATTAAATATTACCTAATAATACCTACTCTTATTTAAGAACTACTTATTGCATTTATACCTACCTATCTTATTAGCTACAATTCATTGTTAATAATTAAGATGTTATAATCTTTTCTTAGAAACTTTAGCTTGGGAAAAATACCTTTGTATGTGTAATCCTTTTATTAAATAAATAAATTAAAAAAAAGAGAAATAATGTTCGCCATCCCCTCTCCCTTCAGGTTCCACTGTGGTGAAGGATGCGGCGGCCGCGCTAGATGAACTCATGGACATCTCCTTCCCTCACTCAGAGGTGGGAGAGGCCACATCGTCCCCTAGCAGCTTTACCGGTAAGTCCTTGACTGTGTTTTCCTTAGGTCTAAGTTCGAGCACTGTCGTTTCCAAGAGGATTTCTCTACTATAGAAGAGACAAAAAACAAGACCTTGTTTAGACTGCTGAAATAAAGGGACTTTTTAGTCTCACCTCGGCAGTATAAACAAGGTAATTTCTTATATTCTATTCTTTTCTTCATTATGGAGTGAAAGAGGCCTATTAGATGAGTTATGGGTACAATTCAGTATATACTTGAAGTAGTAGATATGAATTATTTGTGTGATGAAGCAAGAGCTTTCTTTTCACAATATTTGATTCTATCTCTATCTCCATTTTTTTTTTTTAAGATGAGTGTTTCCTTGTTTTATTTCGTAGCCTTGAAACAGGAGCTACTATAGACGCTTGTGGTGTATGTTGTAGCTTACCCATTCCGTAGTATGGGTCCCCTCTGATGGACGAGAAGTGACACAATACTTCCCAAATATTATGGTACATAGTTGTGTCGTCTTATTAGAAGAATTCAGTAGTTATTCAGACTATTATTATATTTTAAACATTTTAGTATACACTCTTGTATGTATGCTATATGATATAAAAAATGGTACATGATATAAATGAATGAAAAATTTAAAATTTATAAAAATACATTAATAAAACCAGGTGGTAGATAAAAGTAAGTGATTTAAGTCTAGGTTTTAACCTTCAGAATTATTCATTAAGGTGGGGTTTTACCCTCCTGTATTTGACTGACCCTAATTCTCTATCCACCCCCAGGTCTGATACCGTGTAAGGAGGACTCCATCTCCCTGCCTCCCTCCCCCTCCAAGCTCCTGAGGGAGGGCGAGCACAGATGGCTCAGCTCGGAGGTGGGGGATTACTCCCTGTCCAGTCTGCTGGGCCACCTGGAGTCTCCCGTCAAACCCACCATCCCCTCCGACGTAAGTTAACCCCCCGGGTCGGCCTTCTTTTCTATGCCAAGTAAACAGCCAGACTGGTCACAATAGATCTAATTAGGTCGCATGTTCTTAATAATGTTTTTTTATGTTTAATAAAATATATATAAATTATTAAATAAAAAAAAATTGCAAGAAGAAAAAAAAAAATTAGGTCGCAGTGTTAATTTGTAAGGGTTTCACTGAAAACCCTGCAGCCAGGTCAGATAATAGTCTGTCCCGGTAGCTCAGTGGTAAAGGCGGCACTCTGTGAATCCAGAGAATCCAGATATCGTGGGTTCGAAACCCAGCTGGGACATGACATGTTATCCTCCCATTTTGAATTTTTACCACATAATAATACGTCTTGGGCTTACTGCTGGAATAATGGGACTTTAATAGTCCTAATCGGGCAGTATAAATAAGGCGATATTATTATTATGTATAGTAGACGAGATCTAGCATGTCATATGAATCATGGATGCGCAGTGTACGATTTTATGAACATGCGGCTTGAAAATATAATAAGAGTGGTGTGCTCAATATTGGTTGCACAAACACAACGGAACTAAGAGCCTAGACACTAGGATAGTGCTGGTATTACCGCCACTCTTTGGTATCCTTACTCGGCGCCAAAGGGATGTTCATATGACATGCTACATCTCGTCTACTATACCAACGCTGCCCCTTGTGTATGATGAGAATTGATTTGAAACTTGGTAAAAAGGTGGTTTTACCGTCAACTCTTTGGAAACTTTCAGCCTCCCACATTGACCGCACCCAGCCTGGGTGGGGCCGGCTATAGCCAGAATCATGAGGAAACGAATTAGAGTGGTCATGCACCAAGTCTTAACCTCGTTGGACGTTGCTGAATTTCAGTGCTCTAACGAAGACTGAAAGCACTCTCATAATCTCCATTTCAACCGTCACACAACGCACTCTGATTGGTTATTTCGTTGAAATTAAATTCATCAAGTTTGACAAGCTTTTAATCTTGTGGTTGTGAATTAGTCCGGATGACAATGAATCCTAGTCTCATGTTATTATTTTTTTTTTAATAGTTTATTTATTTATTTTCTATACATATATGTATAAAGAAACATTTATACAAAGGTACTTCTCCTAAGCTTTGAAGGACTTCTAAGAGCCCTTCAAAGCTTTGGATATCTATATGATTCGTTGAAATGAACTAATCTGTGCGTTGTGTGACGGTTGAAAGGGAGATTTAGGTATTATGAGAGTGAGAGTGCTATCTGGAACCTGGGCCTGTGTTGTATTCACTGTGCCCTCCGTCGTCACTGGCTTATGAAAACATGTACTCATATATTGTTTTATTTTTTGCTTCCTCAGATGCAGAGTATGATTAGTGAGAGCAGCGTTGACTACATGGCCAAGTTTGCAGACCTAGCAGCCCAAATGGCCAATGACGAAACGTGCAAAAATTGAGGACAGATTCGAGTAACTCAAGCTCGCCGGAAGGCGAGCGCTCGTCAAGTTCAGCCAACCGGCCTATATTAACACGAAACATAGTTTATATGTATTATTTACAACAGATTTTGAGCAAATTGATTGTTGCGCACCGAAAAAGATACTCGTTAATCTGAATGAAATCATATTGAACCTCTCGAGGATGGTATAATGAATATCCTTCATTTTTTGAATTTTCTTCATAACGTTTGTGTTGAATTCATTAGATATGGAGTCAATTTTACTATATGGTGTAACATAGTACACCTATACAGCAATTAACTAATTATAAAATTAGTTGGCTTGTATCATTTTCTATATGTCACAAAAGATGTATTTAAGGTCGCAGTGACAAAGTGCTTTCGTAGCCGACCGCCCTACTTATCATTTTCGACAATACTAGCTGTTTTAGTTACTTCTTAGCTGTTTGCTATTAAATTATAAATTACTTAAATTATTTTTGAGAATTTATGTTGATCTTTGATATTGTATATTATTATTTAGTTGTCATATTATCGTCTTGTGAAACTTTTACTGGTATAATTGAACTAGTACCGACTAGATACTAGTATATTTTATATGTGACCACATAATACTCTAATGCCAAAGTGCGTTCTTGTTAATGGACAGATTTAATCATGAACTTAACAAACAACTTTATACATAATCAAATGACCATTTAAGTTCACAATAGAATTATAGAATCAGTCCATTAGCGACAGTGCAATGTTCAAAGTCACTTAGTGGAACATACACCACCTTGTCCACTGTAGGGTGGAGCGATGATTCTACTTTTTAATGGAATAGTGAAAAAAAAGTTGTCTATGGGCGAGAAACTTCCGAATCTGTCATTAATTTTTTTCTAAAAAATCGGGAAGATGCGCCCCGAGCCCCGCCCACTTTTGCAAAATTGTCATTTATAGACACTTTTCCTATGAATTTTCTATTTTTTTTAGTAATACTTTTTGAAATGGAATAGTTGTAAGTGTTTACTTAATAGAATGATCCATCAATATAAAAATAAAAAATAGTCGATTTTAAATGGTAAGTCTCGCCCCAAATTTGTCCAAATCCAACAAAATTTTCTAAAATCAGCAAAAAAAGACACATATCTGCCGAATTTTCTAATTTTCCTGGGACATTTTTCCGGAACAGAATAGTATTTAAATACAAAAACATACTATCCTCGTTTACTTAGATTAAAAAGTTTTATAAAAGTTACACGTTAAGTACCGCCCCGAGCTGCACCAAGGCCGCCTAATATTCTAGTAATAAATAGCTCTCTCTATGGCTCTCTATGATTGAGAATGGGCTCATGTATTGTGGTACACTCAAGTATACTATCCTCTGTTTCTTATGATGACTCATCATAGAAATAGAATCCTTTACAAACATGATGATTCATCTCCATCAATGCCAACAAAAGGTCTTAAATATTAGAAACAAAAAAACAAGATTTTGGTAGAAATCCGTGGGTTTTATGCCTACCACAACTCAGTTGACAGAAAGCAGCGAGTGTTATCTGATAAACGATTTGTGCGATTTTTTTTTCTCTCGAAATAATTAATATCAGTGTATTAAGATTCGAAAATTTTATCACGTTTAACAAGAAACAGTTCGTAGCACATTGACATTGACTACATTCATATTAAAGGGTCCAATGGGTTTTCAATTAAAAATAGATCATCTTGTTTCGATGGACCCAAACATTTGCTTGATCTTATTCAACGAAGAAAGTATCTTGATGAAAGTGTAAAGAAAATAGTAGATCCTGTTATTCAGAGAAACGCCTTCTACGCGCATCCTGAAAACTTGCTGTTGATTGTGCTGGCAGATAACAGCAAAGTTCAAAGTGAAATTGCATACAGAATAATTAAAAAATCACGTGAAGAAAATAGGTTCCCTGATGTTAGAAAAGTCACTGTAGCAACATCCTACAGCAGTTTAATATAGTGGCACGAAGTTCCTGTGACTGAGCCCCCTTTAATAAGAGACATCAGTATCGAAACATTGGCCAACATTGTTGAAAACAACAACATGAAAAACTTTATTCCAGATGTGCCCTGCCACGCACAGTGCGTCGCAAGGTACATCAAACTTGTGACAAATGCATCAAGCACTGTGATTGGTTATGAAGCCAGAGATGGTTTGATTAGGAATCAAATTGGATCCAGAAGAATGATTCCAGTGTTTCATACAAAAAAGGACTTTGCCTGAATAATAAATAAAATTAGCAAATTTTTAGTTAGAAATGTCCGAATCGGTTTTGAAAAATTGAAGTTTTTTTTTTAAAAAAAAGAAAGGTACTTTCCAATGTCAATACGTAATTTGTAATCGTTCAAATTTACTTTGTATAACTTTATACCTCCTACCTTTATTAAACTATTTATATTTCATTTTAATTATACATAATATGAAGAAAAAGTTTCGTTCATCAATATATTGTTCTTATTCATTGTAATTACTTGGGTGTTTTACCCATGTAGCATATAAAAATGTACTAATGAATTCACCAACTTGGGGCGACACTAAGAATGTGATATATGAGTCAATTTTTGTTACAAGTGTACGAAAAGAATATAAAGTAGTACTTCAGTAATATTGTGTCCTGTAAAAGTACCCTGGAAAAATTAAAAAAAATCTGTGTGTACCACCCCAGACAGCACAGACAACTGGATGTATACCATACTGTTAGGTGGAAAAAGTCTACTTGCCCACCTGGAAATCAGCTGGAGATTTCCACCTTCCACCTGACCTCCACCTGGAAATCAACTGGAAATGAACTGGAAAGTAACCCAACTTTTAACTGGAAGTCAGTTGCCCAAAGTCAACTGGATTTGTTCCACTTATTTCCAGCTACTTGTAGCGCTCTCTAGTGGATGGGTAGTAACTCACTACCACAATGTTGACATACCTATTAACCTATACTGTACATTATACTACATAATAATCAAATGCTACGCTCTTGGTTTTGAGGTCATGGGTTCGAATCCCATTATATGCATTTTTTTTTTTCAAAAAAAAATAATAATAGTAATAAAAATACTAGAAACAAATGTATATTAGGCATAAATTCAATTTCAGTTATTTAATTTAGAGGCCATACATTCAAATCTCATGAAGAATATTTTTTTTGTATAAAAATAAAGTAATAAATTTTAAATAGGTTTTTTTAACACATACCCACACACAAATTTGGGTATAATTTTTTTTTATAGAAATTTGGAAAGAAAAAGAAAATAACTAATCTGTTTTAAACAACACAATTCAAATAAGACTCGTTAACATGATTATATTTTACAATAAGAGTGTTTATTATTAAAAAATTGTCCCAAAAGTGTAAAATGCACTATCAAATTTCCACCATGTCACAAGACCTTGTACCAATGTATCACAATTATTTCCTAAGTAGGTATAATCTCTATATATAAAACTCAAAGTTGTGCATGTCTGGCTGACTATGTCCTCTTGGGGTTACAATACCAAACGGTACTCTCACTGAGAGTTCACCCCCCCCTAAGCCACCTTCAACATACTAGAAAATTATCAAAATTAAAATATCTAATACAATTTTCAAGTGCACTGGTAATCAAGTGGTTAATGCGCTAGTCAGATAATCAACCTAGCGTAGGGTTCCGTTGTTTCAAATTTTTCCTCATTATGGTTGTGACCACATAATAATAAGACTCTGAGGGTTAGGTTAGTAGAAAATGCTTTGAGCATAACCTTTAACCTTACCTGGTGGTTACCTTCCAATTAAAAGTGTTATTATTATTTTTATTGGGACACCGGCCATGAGAAAAAACCTTAATGGTGACAAAATGCCAGGTTTTAGCTAGTATAGAAATAAAATAATGATATCCAATTATAAAATATGCTCATAACATGTACATAATCACAATAAAATAATAATACTATGTAAATTAAAATATATTTCTTTTGTGAAACCAAAAATAACAAAGAAATAAACTAATAGCCAGCAGAAAATGAAGATGGGGCATGGAATACACCAGTTTTCATGAAATTGCAAAAGTTAAGCAATGTCTAACGTGGTGGAACATGGATTAGTGAATTTTATTATGTATTTGTAATCCTTCATGACAATTTACATACTTCTGTGGCTAATTAGAATTGCTGGGTTGTTTGCTTTGAGAATTATTACCAAAAAAGCATTGTTATACTTAAGTTAAAACAAAATTGACTTAATTGTTAAGACTAGTGAAATTATAAAACACAATAGTGTGGAACACTTTTTTTTAATAGATATAAAATGAACACAAAATTTGAGGGGCTTCATAGTAATAAGGTGGTTTAGAAAGCTGAATAGTTAATATTATTATTAGAGACAGTGCACAGAAGATTGGCTAATTAATTTTGAGTCAAATAATCAGGAAGCATGTAAAAAAGTATACACTACATCATCTTTTTAGTGTGGCAGAAGCACGTACGAGTGAAAAATTCATTTATAATAATATATTATGTATTGCATATCTAAATAAAATCCACAGAATGAAAATTTTCATTATCTAGCACCATACATCAGATAATTCAGCTGTTTCCTTGCTTGACCCAGGACCTTTTTTAAGGTACAATTCCAAGTGAATTGATGGTGTTGACTGTCCAGTGTCCAGGAACAGTAGAGTGCAGAAAGTTCATTATTGTCCAAGTGCATGGAGTATTGTCCAATGAAGAATGTTATCCATTATTAACTGTTTGTTGTGTCCTCTCCTCTTCTTCTGTCACGATTCACGATTTAGAATTTTAGACAAACCAAAGAACTCCTTCTGTGACATCTCAAAATCAAATATGGAGTTCAGTAAGAATTAACACTTTCTCGAAATCAAATTTGAAGTTCAGTAAGAATTAATGTTGGTTTATGTTAAATAACAAAACACAGAGATGCAGTTTAGTCTGATAAGTAACATATTTTATTGGAGTACAGAGATTACAAAAGGTTTTCCAGCAAAAGATTCAAAAGGCAGAACGTCAAGAACAGATCACACATTCTTAATAACAAAAAGACAAGAGGGAAAAATGAAAATATAAAACCAGTGTTGTCAAGTTTCATTTTGTTCCCCAACAATTAACACTTGCAGTAGTTATAAAAATGTTCAAAAACTAATTGAAATAGGTACCAATTATAAAAAGAATTAAAACAACTCACAATAATCGAGAATCACAAAAACGAAATTTCTCAAAAAAATTATTCAAAGATTAAAGATGGCGAATTCAACAAGAACACTCTCGGTAAAGTTCGTGTGAAACCCGAATCTATCCGAGAACGCGTTTTAACTGAACTGGAAAAATGTGGAGCATTTCCAGCTGACTGGTCAACTGACTAAATTCTAGTTATGTCCTAGCTGGAGAGAGTCGTTATACTTCCAGCTGACTGCCCAGGTGACTGAGTCTAGATGGATTTTTGTTGGAAATATCCAGGTGGCTGGTCAACTGATTTAATCCATGATGGAAAAATCCAGCTGTCGGGACAGTTGGAGGTCCAGTTGACTTTATACACCTGGATATTTCCACCTTAAATCCAGACTGGAAGTCAACTTCCGTGCTGTCTGGGACAGTACATGAGCCCATCCTCATAATTAGAGAGCCTAGAGAGAGCTATGTATTACTAGAATATTAGGCGGCCTTGGTGCAGCTCGGGGCGGTACTTAACGTGTAAATTTTATAAACATTAAGATTCGAAAATATAAAATTTATATTTTCGAATCTTAATACACTGATATTAATTATTTCGAGAGAAAAAAAAATCGCACAAATCGTTTATCAGATAACACTCGCTGCTTTCTGTCAACTGAGTTGTGGTAGGCATAAAACCCACGGATTTCTACCAAAATCTTGTTTTTTTGTTTCTAATATTTAAGACCTTTTGTTGGCATTGATGGAGATGAATCATCATGTTTGTAAAGGATTCTATTTCTATGATGAGTCATCATAAGAAACAGAGGATAGTATACTTGAGTGTACCACAATACATGAGCCCATTCTCAATCATAGAGAGCCTAGAGAGAGCTATTTATTACTAGAATATTAGGCGGCCTTGGTGCAGCTCGGGGCGGTACTTAACGTGTAACTTTTATAAAACTTTTTAATCTAAGTAAACGAGGATAGTATGTTTTTGTATTTAAATACTATTCTGTTCCGGAAAAATGTCCCAGAAAAATTTGAAAATTCGGCAGATATGTGTCTTTTTTGCTGATTTTAGAAATTTTTGTTAGATTTGGACAAATTTGGGGCGAGACTTACCATTTAAAATTGACTATTTTTTATTTTTATAATGATGGATCATTCTATTAAGTAAACACTTACAACTATTCCATTTCAAAAAGTATTACTAAAAAAATTAGAAAATTCATAGGAAAAGTGTCTATAAATGACAATTTTGCAAAAGTGGGCGGGGCTCGGGGCGCATCTTCCCGATTTTTTAGAAAAAAATTAATGACAGATTCGGAAGTTTCTCGCCCATAGACAACTTTTTTTCACTATTCCATAAAAAAATAAAAATAAAAGTGCGATTTCGCTCCACCCTATGTCCAGTGGATATCATGTGGGTTAATATGCTATAAAAGATCAATGTTGTACTCTCATAGTTATTACTTCCGATGAATTTCTAATATTAGAAATCGGAAGTATTTTTTAATTTTTAACGGACCGGTTATAAACACACCAATGCAATCACTTCTGTGCGAATGTTTCAAAAGTAAAAATATCCACCGTGTTGAATTTATCAATACTTGCACTTTAGCAGTTGTATAAAAATTAAAAGTATAATATGCTGTTTCCTTCTTAGATAAAGATGAATCAAGTATACTTGTTTATACCGAACTCCGTGGCTCAGTGGTTAAGAGCATTGGTTATTCACCCGGAGGTTGCGGGTTCGAATCCCGACCGGAGCGGAAATTTCAAACCGAAATTTTTCGTTTCCGAAATGGCATGGATGTAAAGGTAAAGTGCTCTGAAGTAATGCGAAAGCGGTTCCGGGGCACACTTAAAAAAAGTATACTTGTTATTATGTTGAATAAAATAGAGAAACTAAGGTTCTATGAATTATACATACCTACATACGAGTATGTTATGGTGCCATTTAGGTCATGGGTTCTATACAATATACTTGTGGTGTTATGTATGTACGTAACTGCTTTTTACAAATAATAATAATTCCGTGTCCGTGAGATAGTCACAGATACCATTTTTACAAAATATTTCATTGATGATGTATTTATATTCTATATCATTTGACAAATTGCTTCTAAGTAATGAAACTAAAACTGTCAATGAACTCTTATAGTACTATCAAGCAATAATTACCAGAAATTGAACAATTCGATTGAAGGAAATGTCACATCATGCGTTGTGTGCAAAGTTGTATTGTCAAAATGTGACAAATAATACGTAATGTATTTTCTTAGCATTATTGTATGTATGGTGTTGCATTAACTAAAAGCAGTACACATTTTAAATTATGTAGCCCATCTGTTTTTCTTGTCAAAAGTACAAATTTAGTTTTGTAATTTGAGTACAAAATTCATTTTGCTAGTAGTGTTCTAATTAGTATCAGTATGTATAAGTATTTACATACATCACTATTATCATTTTCATATTTCTTGTATTTAATTTATTGTAAGATTTATATTACCTATGTTGACAAATTTGCTGTTGGTCATAGGAGGATTCATACTCTAGAGTCTAGAGAAAACAATTAAAGGAAAGCAAACGGTTTTCCCCTCTAACACCGTGTATTTCCATGCGGCTGCAAAATGTTGTAACTTCTACTATAGATAACATTTTCAGATGATTTTTGTTTGGTATAAAAGAAAACAGATTAAGGATTTACACTCAATATAAGAAAAAAATCAGGAAAAATCATTGCAACAGTTCTTGTATATGAAATCTTACAGGTTTTTCATCTAGCCACATGAAAATAACCCAACAAATAACTAGTGAGTATAAGTTATTTAGAAACAATAGGTTTTTTCCAACTGGGTGTTTTTAACCTACTGAAAATTGTTTAAATCCTATTTGTTTAGAATGTGCGATAACATCTAAATAATAAAATTAAATGTTTTGTTCAATTGTACTGTAATGTGCATACATTTGAAAGGTCTTTCCGTGTCAACGATTTGTAAATTAATTTTCGTGGGTGTACAGAAATTATTTGCTAATGTATATTATTAATTAATGGTTTTCAAATCTAATTTTTCATTAGGTACCCATGTCTTCCTTCCATTCATTTTTCTTCTATTTCTCTCTTAACATAATTATTGAACCCTTCGTTTTGTAATGAAGACTTTGTATAATAATTGAGTTCAAACAGCATAAATTTGGTTGAACATATTTTATCTATAAAGATTTTCTGGATCAAACTTGTATAAATTGTATTTAAAAAATGGTTATAACAACACTATTACATAATCTATTTCTTGTATTGTTGATCATGTTCTAAAACACCACTTGTATTTGGGTATGATACTAATGATGATGCTGAAATAATAATAATATCGACTTATTTATCCTGACCGATTAAGACTACTAAAGTCCCATTATTCCAGCAGTAAGCCCAAGACACATTATTATGTGGTAAAAATCCCAATTGGGAGGATAACTTGTCATGCCCGGGTTGGGTTTCGAACCCCCGACCTCTGGAATCTCTGGATTCTCAGAGTGTCGCCTTTACCACTGAGCTACCGGGACAGACAAAATTGGTCCGAAGATCCTCACTAGTTTTTCACGGAGATGATCTTCTTTCTCTTGGAATGGATTCAATCAATCAAATATAATTGTATTTATTTAAATTTGAATGTTACAATGGTTGATCTTAAAAATATTACTTTAAAGCCCTGTTATCTGATTTTAAGAAGAAATACTTCCTTTAATAAAATATGTACTGTATGATTGTCTCGTATATCTTATAGTCAAGTGGTTAACGCGGTAGTCTGGTAATCCAGGTAGTGCAGGGATCCCTTGGTTCAAATCCCACCCAGTGCACTAAATTTTCCTAATTAATTTGAGTTTGTACCACATAATAACTCTGAGAGTTAAGTAGGTGGTAGAAAATGATTTGAGCATTAACCTGGCCTGGTGGTTACCTTCCACTAAAGATTGTCATTATTATTATAAAAATAATTAGAAATTACAGGGGTTTCTACAGCAAATTTCACTCTAGGTTTGCAACTCTTCCCATTCAACATTGGAGACAAAATGTTGCTCTCACAGGGGATCCCGGCTAGAAGGAAAAGAGAGGCATGACAGGTTTCACAACATTTCTTTAAGTTTTGCTAAATTTTGTTCATCAATATTTTTTAATTTAAAACTTCACCCTCAGATAATATTAGCATTCCGAGATAAAGTGATGGGGGTTTTTTTTCATTATATGATTTCTTACATAATATATTTCTCTACAGGGTGTATGATTTTTTTCATACACCCTGTATACATATTACATATGTAATGTACCTATATTTAATTTATTAACTTGTTTGTTTTAATATTATTATTTTTTATCTGTTCTTTCGTTATATTCACTTCAGTTTTATAAGTTTGATGATTTTCGAACAAAGATCAATTATCCTATCATTCCCAGACAGCACAGTCAACTGGATGTATACCATACTGTTAGGTGGAAAAAGTCTACTTGCCCACCTGGAAATCAGCTGGAGATTTCCACCTTCCACCTGACCTCCACCTGGAAATGAACTGGAAAGTAACCCAACTTTTAACTGGAAGTCAGTTGCCCAAAGTCAACTGGATTTGTTCCACTTATTTCCAGCTACTAGTAGCGCTCTCTGGTGGATGGGATAAGAAGTCACTACCCAATGCTTACATACCTATTTACCTATACTGTACATTATCCTACATAATAATTAAATGCTACGCTCTTGGTTTTGAGGTCGTGGGTTCGAATCCCATTATATGCATTTTTTTGCAACAACAAAAAAAATAATAATAGTAATAAAAATACTAGAAACAAATGTATATTAGGCATACATTCAATTTAAGTTATTTTATTTAGAGGCCATACATTCAAATCTCATGAAGAATATTTTTTTTGTATAAAAATAAAGTAATAAATTTTAAATAGGTTTTTTTAACATATATTATCAATTTTGAGTATAATTTTTTTATATAGAAATTTGGAAAGAAAAAGAAAATAACTAATCTGTTTTAAACAACACAATTCAAATAAGACTCTTTAACATTATTATATTTTTAAAATACAAGTGTTTATTTTTAAAAAAATTGTCCCAAAAGTGTAAAATGCACTATCAAATTTCCACCATGTCACAAGACCTTGTACTAATGTATCACAAGTATGTCCTAAGTAGGTATAATCTCTATATATAAAACTCAAAGTTGTGCATGTCTGGCTGACTATGTCTTCTTGGGGTTACAATACCAAACGGTACTCTCACTGAGAGTTCACCCCCCCTAAGCCACCTTCAACATACTAGAAAATTATCAAAATTAAAATATCTAATACAATTTTCAAGTGCACTGGTAATCAAGTGGTTAATGCGCTAGTCAGATAATCAACCTAGCGTAGGGTTCCGTTGTTTCAAATTTTTCCTCATTATGGTTGTGACCACATAATAATAAGACTCTGAGGGTTAGGTGGTAGAAAATGCTTTGAGCATAACCTTTAA
This sequence comes from Bactericera cockerelli, assembly GCA_024516035.1. Classification (NCBI taxonomy): domain Eukaryota; kingdom Metazoa; phylum Arthropoda; class Insecta; order Hemiptera; family Triozidae; genus Bactericera; species Bactericera cockerelli. The sequence goes on from CM044960.1 coordinate 30,579,849, forward strand.
CCTTACCTGGTGGTTACCTTCCAATTAAAAGTGTTATTATTATTTTTATTGGGACACCGGCCGGCCATGAGAAAAAACCTTAATGGTGACAAAATGCCAGGTTTTAGCTAGTATAGAAATAAAATAATGATATCCAATTATAAAATATGCTCATAACATGTACATAATCACAATAAAATAATAATACTATGTAAATTAAAATATATTTCTTTTGTGAAACCAAAAATAACAAAGAAATAAACTAATAGCCAGCAGAAAATGAAGATGGGGCATGGAATACACCAGTTTTCATGAAAATGCAAAAGTTAAGCAATGTCTTTGAACGTGGTTGAACATGGATTAGTGAATGTTATTATGTATTTGTAATCCTTCATGACAATTTATATACTGCTGTGGCTAATTAGAATTGCTGGGTTGTTTGCTTTGAGAATTATTACCAAAAAACATTGTTATACTTAAATTAAAACAAAATTGACTTGTTAAGACTAGTGAAATTATAAAACACAATAACACAATAGTGTGGAACACTTTTTTTAAATAGATATAAAATTAACTCAAAATTTAAGGGGCTTCATAGTAATAAGGTGGTAGAGAGAGCACAATAGTTATTATTGTTATTATTAACAGTTCACAGTAAATTGGCCAATTAATTTTAAATCAAGTAATCAGGAAGCATGTCACAAAGTAAACATCATTTTTTAGTGTGGCAGAACCACCTATGAGTGAAATATTCATTTTATTATAATATGTATTGTACATCTAAATAAAATCCACAGAGTGAAAAATTTCACTATCTAGCACTATGCATTCAGCTGTTTCTTTGCTTGAACCAGAACCTTTTTTTAGCCAACCTATGGTCAAGAGATCGAGCATAAAAAATTCTGTTTCCCTTAACACATGAGACTAGCATTCATGGTCCTACTTTGGCTTGGCTAGGCTAGGTGAGATTAATATGGGTAGCTGGTATGATTCCAAGTGAACTGAAGGTGTTTGTCATTGTGTGATTGTGCTAGTCCAGGAACAGCAGAGTGCAGAAAGTTCATTAGGGTCCAAGTGGATGTCTCTAGAAATGGATGGTTATTGTCAGATGAAAAAGGTGATCCAGTATTAACTGTTTCTTGTCCTTTCCTTTTCTTCTGTCACGATTCACGATTTAGACAAACTAAAGAACTATTTTTTGAAACATCTCGAAAGCAAATTTGGAGTTCAGAAATCACAAATTAAACACTTTCAGTAGTTATAAAAAAGATGTTCAAAACTAATTAAAATATTATTTGTATTTAAAATATGTTCAAATAAATGAAATACCTATTATTTAAGAGAATTATTAATTATTTAAAACAATTCACAATTTGTCACAAAAATATCACAAATTCTGAATTTCCTTCAACAAAGGACGAGTTTTATCTAAAACACTTCCAGGACGAGTTTTATCAAGATCAAAACTAATTAAAATGATATTTGTATTTAAAAATGTTCAAAACTAAATGAAATACCTAATATTTAAAAGAATTATTAATTATTTAAAACAATTTACAATCACCAATATCACAATTTCTGAAATTACGAAAGATCAAAGATGGCGTCTTCAACAAAGGACGCGTTTTATGTAAACTGGAAAAATATGGAACATTTCCAGCTGACTGGTCAACTGACTAAATTCTACTCATGTCCTAGCTGGAGAGAGTCGTTATATTTCCAGCTGACTGCCCAGGTGACTGAGTCTAGATGGATTTTTGTTGGAAATATCCAGGTGGCTGGTCAACTGATTAAATCCATAATGGAAAAATCCAGCTGTCGGGACAGTTGGAGGTCCAGTTGACTTTATACACCTGGATATTTCCACCTTAAATCCAGACTGGAAGTCACCTTCCGTGCTGTCTGGGTTAAAATAAAGAAAACTTGATAAAATCATTTGTTATTTTTGTTAAAAGTATTATTTAGGTTTCAAAAATATACAAAACAAGGTTTATTCAGCAAGAATGAGACTAAAGAGTCCACTTTCACAAGTATAGATTTTTCTCACTTTTCTGTTTATACTGATTAAAATAGAGAGGTCCCAGACAGCACGGAAGTTGACTTCCAGTCTGGATTTAAGGTGGAAATATCCAGGTGTATAAAGTCAACTGGACCTCCAACTGTCCCGACAGCTGGATTTTTCCATCATGGATTAAATCAGTTGACCAGCCACCTGGATATTTCCAACAAAAATCCATCTAGACTCAGTCACCTGGGCAGTCAGCTGGAAGTATAACGACTCTCTCCAGCTAGGACATAACTAGAATTTAGTCAGTTGACCAGTCAGCTGGAAATGCTCCACATTTTTCCAGTTCAGTTAAAACGCGTTCTCGGATAGATTCGGGTTTCACACGAACTTTACCGAGAGTGTTCTTGTTGAATTCGCCATCTTTAATCTTTGAATAATTTTTTTGAGAAATTTCGTTTTTGTGATTCTCGATTATTGTGAGTTGTTTTAATTCTTTTTATAATTGGTACCTATTTCAATTAGTTTTTGAACATTTTTATAACTACTGCAAGTGTTAATTGTTGGGGAACAAAATGAAACTTGACAACACTGGTTTTATATTTTCATTTTTCCCTCTTGTCTTTTTGTTATTAAGAATGTGTGATCTGTTCTTGACGTTCTGCCTTTTGAATCTTTTGCTGGAAAACCTTTTGTAATCTCTGTACTCCAATAAAATATGTTACTTATCAGACTAAACTGCATCTCTGTGTTTTGTTATTTAACATAAACCAACATTAATTCTTACTGAACTTCAAATTTGATTTCGAGAAAGTGTTAATTCTTACTGAACTCCATATTTGATTTTGAGATGTCACAGAAGGAGTTCTTTGGTTTGTCTAAAATTCTAAATCGTGAATCGTGACAGAAGAAGAGGAGAGGACACAACAAACAGTTAATAATGGATAACATTCTTCATTGGACAATACTCCATGCACTTGGACAATAATGAACTTTCTGCACTCTACTGTTCCTGGACACTGGACAGTCAACACCATCAATTCACTTGGAATTGTACCTTAAAAAAGGTCCTGGGTCAAGCAAGGAAACAGCTGAATTATCTGATGTATGGTGCTAGATAATGAAAATTTTCATTCTGTGGATTTTATTTAGATATGCAATACATAATATATTATTATAAAATGAATTTTTCACTCGTACGTGCTTCTGCCACACTAAAAAGATGATGTAGTGTATACTTTTTTACATGCTTCCTGATTATTTGACTCAAAATTAATTAGCCAATCTTCTGTGCACTGTCTCTAATAATAATATTAACTATTCAGCTTTCTAAACCACCTTATTACTATGAAGCCCCTCAAATTTTGTGTTCATTTTATATCTATTAAAAAAAAGTGTTCCACACTATTGTGTTTTATAATTTCACTAGTCTTAACAATTAAGTCAATTTTGTTTTAACTTAAGTATAACAATGCTTTTTTGGTAATAATTCTCAAAGCAAACAACCCAGCAATTCTAATTAGCCACAGAAGTATGTAAATTGTCATGAAGGATTACAAATACATAATAAAATTCACTAATCCATGTTCCACCACGTTAGACATTGCTTAACTTTTGCAATTTCATGAAAACTGGTGTATTCCATGCCCCATCTTCATTTTCTGCTGGCTATTAGTTTATTTCTTTGTTATTTTTGGTTTCACAAAAGAAATATATTTTAATTTACATAGTATTATTATTTTATTGTGATTATGTACATGTTATGAGCATATTTTATAATTGGATATCATTATTTTATTTCTATACTAGCTAAAACCTGGCATTTTGTCACCATTAAGGTTTTTTCTCATGGCCGGTGTCCCAATAAAAATAATAATAACACTTTTAATTGGAAGGTAACCACCAGGTAAGGTTAAAGGTTATGCTCAAAGCATTTTCTACTAACCTAACCCTCAGAGTCTTATTATTATGTGGTCACAACCATAATGAGGAAAAATTTGAAACAACGGAACCCTACGCTAGGTTGATTATCTGACTAGCGCATTAACCACTTGATTACCAGTGCACTTGAAAATTGTATTAGATATTTTAATTTTGATAATTTTCTAGTATGTTGAAGGTGGCTTAGGGGGGGGTGAACTCTCAGTGAGAGTACCGTTTGGTATTGTAACCCCAAGAGGACATAGTCAGCCAGACATGCACAACTTTGAGTTTTATATATAGAGATTATACCTACTTAGGAAATAATTGTGATACATTGGTACAAGGTCTTGTGACATGGTGGAAATTTGATAGTGCATTTTACACTTTTGGGACAATTTTTTAATAATAAACACTCTTATTGTAAAATATAATCATGTTAACGAGTCTTATTTGAATTGTGTTGTTTAAAACAGATTAGTTATTTTCTTTTTCTTTCCAAATTTCTATAAAAAAAAATTATACCCAAATTTGTGTGTGGGTATGTGTTAAAAAAACCTATTTAAAATTTATTACTTTATTTTTATACAAAAAAAATATTCTTCATGAGATTTGAATGTATGGCCTCTAAATTAAATAACTGAAATTGAATTTATGCCTAATATACATTTGTTTCTAGTATTTTTATTACTATTATTATTTTTTTTTGAAAAAAAAAAATGCATATAATGGGATTCGAACCCATGACCTCAAAACCAAGAGCGTAGCATTTGATTATTATGTAGTATAATGTACAGTATAGGTTAATAGGTATGTCAACATTGTGGTAGTGAGTTACTACCCATCCACTAGAGAGCGCTACAAGTAGCTGGAAATAAGTGGAACAAATCCAGTTGACTTTGGGCAACTGACTTCCAGTTAAAAGTTGGGTTACTTTCCAGTTCATTTCCAGTTGATTTCCAGGTGGAGGTCAGGTGGAAGGTGGAAATCTCCAGCTGATTTCCAGGTGGGCAAGTAGACTTTTTCCACCTAACAGTATGGTATACATCCAGTTGTCTGTGCTGTCTGGGGTTAGTTGATGACATGGATATTCAGAACTATTACCTGCTGATGAGAGCAAATAAGCTCGAAACAGCTGTCCAGGTATGTTCTGATATTCATGTACATCTAGTACAACTTCTCACTTTTCTGTTTATACTGATATACTGATTCCTGTCCAAACTGCGGTATGTTTTTCAGTCTACATTAATTTAAAGTTTGACGAAGCCAGGGTCGATGGCACGTTGAATTAAGCAACGTCCAGTGAAGTTAGGACTTGAATGGGTGACCATTCAAATTTGAACCCTCGTGATGCTGTCTATTCCCGGTCGACTTAGGCTGGGTGAGGTTGGAGTAGCTGGTTTGTGAGTTTCCAGCGGATGGAGGGTAAAACTTCCGTCATGATATTACCGTGCAGTTGAAAGCGACGCCGACGCGGAAAAAAAGTTCGATTATTTCGATGTCAATAGCGATCTGGTACAACTCAGTCTGGATGAGGTTAATGAGAGGGCCGAATGGATTGTTAAGCAAATTGTGTACAAAATAATGGATATCTTACAGATAAAAGCAAATGGTGATGAGTTTAATGAGAGGGCCGAATGGATTATTAAGCAAATTGTGGCGCAAAACCCCTATTAACATAGATACGTTAAACAGAACTCCGCTATACAACAAGCAAAAATCTAAATGACCCAGTATGAAAGTTTAGGTTTTCCTTTTGAAGGGTATTTGGTGAAATTCAGGTGAAGTAAACAGAGAATTAGGAGCATAGAAGTGAGAAGGCAGGTGAGAATTTGCTATGTCACATATTCTAGGCAGGCTACGTATTAGCCAAGATTGTATCTCGAAAGAGAGAGAGAGAGAACGTAAAAATATTTATTAAAAATACTTTACAACTGGTGCCACATGGGCACTTGCCTAAATGACACAGTATACATTTTTTTTTTTTCTTTCTTTCTTTCTTTCTTTTTCTTCTTTCTTTTTCTTCTTCTTATGTTGTTTTATACAGGTGGTTGTTTATTATTTTGTGAGAGCCACGTATTACGTTTGTGATAATATTCTCACAAGTTATCTTTGGTATATTGAATTTGGTTTTGAAGTCTTTGAAATGATTTGTTAGAGATCCTCTGGCTCCAATCAATAAACCTATAACTTCAATTTGTTGAACATTATAATTATCCTGGAAGTACTTGATACTTCCCTAATACTTCATGACCCAATCTTAATGGCTAGTTAATAAATTATTTGCAGCTAAATGAATATTTTTTCACATCAATCTTTCCTTCGAAAGAAACACGTACGTTCCTAATAAATATCACTCAGTTTGGAATGATGGCCGTTCAAAATATTTTTATCGTCAATTAATCGAGAAAATGGCGCTTCAAAACACTTTGCTTCCCTAATACATCTTCCTTAAATCTAAAGGTCGATTTATACTCGGGTCGAGATGCCCTTACTAGGTCCAAGCTCATGTAGATGTAGAATAGAATAGAATATACCTTGTTTATACTGCCGAGGTAAGACTGAGGAGTCCCTTTACTCCAGTAGTCATGTAAGGTCACGTGATCACTTTGGAGCTCTGTGATTGGTGGAAATTGATCACGTGACCTTACATCTGCATGAGCTAGCATGTGTCTCATGGATTCCTTTCTCTAAAAAACTCTGGTCGTATTTTTTTCCTACATCAAAATTTCCTTCGAAACACATACATAATATGTTCCTAATACATATCACTCAATTTGAAATGTTGGCTGTCCAAAATATTTTTATCCAACTTCTAATAATTAATATGTCTCAGATTCTATCAAGATTTCTGGAACACAGTATGTATACTTCCCCATTTTTTTACTATTGAATTGAAAAAGATTGTTCTAGTTTTCATAGATCCAGAAGAAAGCTTTCGAAAGAAACGTGTCCCTTTACTTATCACCTTATTTGGAATACTGGCTGTTTTAATGATTACTTTCTACTTATTTTACACCCCTGGCATGTGTAGTTCGAACTTTATGTATTTTGGTCCCTCGTTGCCTGCAATCATTCACGTAGAAGTCAGTATTGTACACTGATAGCACTTCTTTACAGGACGACTGAAAAATAACAACAGGAAGAAAGTAAATGAAAAAATTAAATAGGTTTTATATATTCATATTTTTATAGTAATAATTTTAATTAATCAAATAAAATAATGAAATACAATCAATAATAATAAGAATTATAGGATCTATGTAACAAGATAATATAAATAAATTATTTAATTTAAAATGTTATTTAGCAATTTAAATAAAAAAGGTAAAAATACCTAAGTTCTATAATTATGTATAAGAGAAGAAGTCAATCAAGGTAAACTATTTATTTAATTTATTAGTTTGAGAAAGGAAGGTGAGGTCTTGTTGTGTTGGATACACTGGCCTGTGCAACATCGAGCAGGGATAGCAACCGAGTGGATCAATTAGAAGCTAGTTCTATTGCGCATAAATGAAACAGAAGCTACCACTTTAGACGCTTCTACTGAGACGCGTATATTGGCTTGTCAATTCGTAGTATACCTCCCTCTAATGAGTGAAGAGACACAATAATAATAATAATATCGCCTCATTTATACTGCCCGATTAAGACTATTAAAGTACCATTATTCCAGCAGTAAGCCCAAGACATATTATTATGTGGTAAAAATCCCAAATGGGAGAATAACATGTCATGTCCCGGCTGGGTTTCGAACCCACGACCTTTGGAATCTTTGGATTCAAAGAGTGCCGCCTTTACCACTGAGCTACCGGGACAATACTTTCCATTGGTGCTAGGTCAACATGGGACCACCGAAAGATACCTCAAGAAATTAATAAGAAGAAGCAGGCCCTGTTGTGGCTACGTATGAGTTCGGTGCGGAAAATAAAAAAATGTATGAGTTCGGTGCCGCCTAAAAAAGGTCATGTATGAATTCGGTGCCGCCTAAAAAAGGTCATGTATGAATTCGGTGCCCTGGTACTTGCCCTGATGATCAGGTAATTATAGTATTTTTTTCCTTATAGGCATGGCCTTCAATTAATAAACCGAGGCATGGCCTTCATTGTATTTTACCTAACCCTACTATAAAACCAAGGCATGGCCTTCATTGTATTTTACCTAACCCTACTATAAACCCAAGGCATGGCCTTCGTTGTATTTTACCTAACCCTACTATAAACCCAAGGCATGGCCTTCATTGTAATTTACCTAACCCTACTATAAACCCAAGGCATGGCCTTCATTGTATTTTACCTAACCCTACTATAAACCCAAGGCATGGCCTTCATTGTATTTTACCTAACCCTACTATTAACCCTAGGCATGGCCTTCAAGGAGGAAATGGACAGCCTTGCTGAATGTAACTCTCTACAACATAATCTACTAACTTAATAACAGCAGGATGACTGTTAACAAGCAACAGAGGACATTATAAAAAAACAATCAATTTATAAGTCATTAGGACCGCACCGAACTCATACATCACCTTTTTTCGGCGGCACCGAATTCATACGTGCGAAAAAGGTGCGGGTAATCTTCGCACCGAACTCACCTATTGCCCCTGTTGTAATGAATGAGATCTGACGGACTTTGACGCATCCTAAACTCGGACAGCTTTCTATAACACAAGCTCACTTCCTTTCTTTGGTATTGAAAGAAAACAACAGAAACAAATTATTTGCTATTCTTTTTAAAAGTATATTTTGTAAAATGTGTATGAGAAGTTGAAAATGATTATTTTTTTACATTTTTTAAATAACATTAGATGAGTAGTTTCAAGTGCAATCAATATGATTTGATGTAGCAAGCAAACGTAGAAAAAATAGTCATATTACGAACAGAGAAAATATAATACCTAACTTAACAAAGATTTTTCATACAGGGTTTTCAGAGTAATTGAGTGAGGATCGTTTCTTGAGATCCATTTTGTAAAAAAGAATGATCAAAACACAGGAACAATACTATTATCACACTATTGGATACATTATATTCTACCAAATTCCTAACCGATTAATTTTTAATGGTATTCAAAAGCCGTATTCAAGACGAAATACTGCCTATTAAGTCACATTAGTGCGCTGTGTCATAAATATTCCTGTGAAGGTTTCTGAAATCGATACATAGTTAGTTATCAACACAAATATGGGCTTGGACTTTTTCACTGGTGATATATTCTCCCCAAAAAACTTTTTTCTGAATTGTACGAGAATTCACAACAAAAAACATTCTGTTCTATGGTGTGAGAAGACGGTTCTTTACTTTAAATAATATTGTTTAAGTCCAACAAACTCCAATAGTTAAAACCCTGTGTATGAAGTTACAGTGATGTACGAATATTCGTTATTCGGACTAAAATTCAAAACATATTTCCTCAATGAATAAGTTTATTCTAAGCCGGGGATGTTTTATTTCAACACTAATAAAGTTCAAACTTTAACAAGTCATTGTAATATTGAAAGAAGTACATTAAATTCGAAGCTCATTATAGGAAAGAAAAAGAAAGGCGCTTAAAAAATACGAAAACATGAAACGTCATTGATTTCACGTGTTTCCATTATTCTATTCAAAGAGAATGCAGCAAAACGGAAAAAAATCGTAGGTAACAGATAAATATTTTAAATAACAAAAAAATACAAGGTAATTTTAAAGAGAATAATAATGTCTATGAATACAAAAATGAACAAAACAATGAGGACTAGAAAGTTCCAATAAAGATCTCATGTTGATTTATTTTGCTTAGTAGTATACTATGGTATGGCTGTTGCACACTGAACAATATGGCCGCGCGGTGCTGAGGGAAACGGAAGTCAGATAGAAAGAGGAGTTGTCCAGCTGATTCATGCTCTACTAGAAATGTGTGAAAGAAGAGAGAAAAAGGTGTGAACTAAAGATATCTAAAAAAAAAAAATCTACTTTGTAGATATGTTTTCCATAGAACGCAAAAGACAGTGTGGATGTGTCAATTCCATAGATTTAGAAACTAGAGAACGAACTCTGGTCGAGAACTGAACCGACCCTTAGGAAATAACAAAAAATCTTTAAAGAAAATAGCGGGCATGTATGCTTTTAGCATGGTGTCAGCCATTTTCTCGTGAGGAAAATCGCACTCAAGTGTGCTCCACTTTAGATGCACAGAGAGTTCTTTATCTATGTTTTTAAATCTATGGTAGATTCATGTTTATCACACCAAATACTAAATAATCCACTCATGGTTTTCCCAAAGAGGTCATGAACATTTGCGACAGGGATTTTACTAAGGGTGACAAAACTGGATTGAAAATGGGATGAGAAAATTGAAAAAGTACGTGGGATTGAGAAGAAAACTTTAGTATTATTAACTTATAACTATAAAACGAAATATATTCACAATAGAAAGGGGATGACACAGTCGGTTTAAAAACTAAGAGTGTAATTTTAGATAAAAATGGTTTGTTTACATCGATAATCAATATGTTGTGAAGTTTGAGGTAGAGGCTCTGATCAGAATACTACGGAGTATTTGGCCTGTGATGTTAGTATCATGAAAAATATATAAATTAATTTATTAGGAGTAGAGTAAACGTACCTAATTCTTAATGAACCAGACTGTTGGTAATCAATAAAGAAGTTTCCTAAGAGGTAAGTAATTTAATATCTAATAACGATTTAGTTTTTGTACAGAATAACTTTAATTTAATTAAGAGTGGAAAAAAATCACGAAGAAAATGATTTTAAAAAGCAATGCACTTTTTGTTCATATTATTTTTAAAAACAAAACAGTGTTAACAAACAATACAAATGCGAGTTACTTGTTTATCCTGCTTGGATTTGAGTACAATTGTACGAACTAAGGGACGAGAACAGTCTTGTGATGGTCTTAATTAATCCATCAACAAGCAATTCAGGAAGAAATACTCTTATACCAAGTTAAGCTCTTTAAAGAAATCCATGAATTTCATTACTTTTTTTCAAAAAGTGAACGAGATAAATAAATTGGTCTCTCATATCTGTAAGTTAACACGTATGTATACCAGGAGAGAGCACTGAACTACTTCAAAGTTATGCCTTACTATTTACAAAATGTTTAAGAACAATAAGTTTTAAAAGGACGTTAAAAAAATCAAAACAGGGCTATAAGACTTACTAGAAAATTGTTACAACTAAATAATAATTACTTGAAAATTAATAATTGAATTAAAAAATATTTATAAAAGAAACAGGATCGAGAGATGAAAACATAATATGAACCACTCATGGAGTGGCTATGCGAGGAATTTACATGAAAGAATGCGGAGGTCATCGGTACGTGACGCATCGTTACATTCTAGATCCTAGACAAAAGGGAAACAAATACTTGTCAAGTATTACGTCAAAAATCAAAACAATTAAAAAAATCATCTCTTTCATACGAGAATGTTTAAAATAAATAATTAAAGACCCTTGGACCACCTTGGCTTTGGTGTATAAAATCTTACATCCAGGACATTATGGTGATGAAACTTAATGTGAAAAAATCGCCCGAACTTTGAATCGAACACACAATCTTCCGACCAAAAGGTTACAAAATGACCTCTTGATGGCATAGACTCGTCAATCTAAAATGTCAAATATAATATGAAAATAATTTAATGTTAAAAAGACTGTCCATCGGAGTCAACAAAGATAATGTGAAATGTCAATAGAAAATAATATGAAACAGTAATACCTAAATATGTATGGTGAGATTTGTCCTATACACAGGAGCTGTTCGTGTGAAAACTCAAATACAAACCTGAAGTTGTGAAAAAAATTAAAACATTCCGGTGCAAAGGAAACAATAGATCTTGAGAACTCAAGAAAAAGTAATCAAGAGGCAGAGATAATTAAAATGGAAGTTTTTGTCGAGATTTATGATTTACAGAGTTCATTTTCTTCAAGTTTAACTAGTGTTTCATCAAGGAACTCTTGCTGACGAAAGTTACATTTTAACTCAATATTTTCTTGTGTCTCCGCAGTGAACTGTTGTACATGGAGGAAGTCGTCTCAAGCAATCACTCGTGTCTTGTCAAGGAACCGTAGCAGATGGAAGTTTTCATTCGTTGGACTCAATATAGTTGTGTCTTCGCAGTGAACTGTAGTTAGATGGAAGTTGTCTCAAGTGGCACTCAAGTCTGACTGGAGACTTACTTGTGTCCGAGGAGCGTGCTGTTGGAGGAGCGATGGAAATGGACGTTCTGCCACTTGTTGTCTCGCTTGTGCCACACCCGCGTCTCCTCACACTGGTTGCTGTGCGCTGTGCCTTGTCTGGGGGAACGACCGGGTGTGTTAGAATAGTATAGAATTCGCAATACCAAAAAATAGTATCAATTTGGCATTTTTTTTTTGGGTCATTAAAAATAAGTCAATAATCAGAATTTATCACCCTGAAGCGATAATTTCTTTCCCATTTTTTTTGTTGAAAATTCGGGAAGCTGAAAATTAAAAAAAAACGTATTCTTTTTATTTTCCAAGAAATTTAGATGCATGTATTTTTTAAAAAAAGCTTACATACTTACATAACGTCTAACAAACTCAAGTTCAAACAATAATAATACCATTATTCCAGCAGTAAGCTCAAGACTTATTACTATGTGGTATAAATCCCAAATGGGAAGATAACTTGTCATGTCCCGGCTCGGTTTCGAACCCGCGACCTCTGCAAATCATTTAATATTATACATAAGAGATTGGTTGCTTACTTATTCATTTATTGTGTCAGTCTCACATAGGCAATGATAAACAAACTCATGTTCAAACAAATCATTAAATATTATACACAAGAGATTGGTTGCTTACTTATCCATGTATTGTGTCAGTCTCACATAGGCAATGACAAACAAACTCATGTTCAAACAAATCATTTAATATTATACACAAGAGATTGGTTGCTTACTTATCCATGTATTGTGTCAGTCTCACATAGGCAATGACAAAAAAACTCATGTTCAAACAAATCATTTAATATTATACACAAGAGATTGGTTGCTTACTTATCCATGTATTGTGTCAGTCTCACATAGGCAATGACAAACAAATCATTTAATATTATACACAAGAGATTGGTTGCTTACTTATCCATGTATTGTGTCAGTCTCACATAGGCAATGACAAACAAATCATTTAATATTATACACAAGAGATTGGTTGCTTACTTATCCATGTATTGTGTCAGTCTCACATAGGCAATGACAAACAAATCATTTAATATTATACACAAGAGATTGGTTGCTTACTTATCCATGTATTGTGTCAGTCTCACATAGGCAATGACAAACAAATCATTTAATATTATACACAAGAGATTGGTTGCTTACTTATCCATGTATTGTGTCAGTCTCACATAGGCAATGACAAACAAATCATTTAATATTATACACAAGAGATTGGTTGCTTACTTATCGATGTATTGTGTCAGTCTCACATAGGCAATGACAAACAAATCATTTAATATTATACACAAGAGATTGGTTGCTTACTTATCCATTTATTGTGTCAGTCTCACATAGGCAATGACAAACAAATCATTTAATATTATACACAAGACATTGGTTGCTTACTTATCCATGTATTGTGTCAGTCTCACATAGGCAATGACAAACAAATCATTTAATATTATACACAAGAGATTGGTTGCTTACTTATCCATGTATTGTGTCAGTCTCACATAGGCAATGCAGGCTGCGTCGTCTCCCAGCAGGTGAACATTAGGATTGAGGATGGTGGTGTTCACCGCCTTGCAGTTCTTACCCACCACTGAAAACAAAACCACAAACAAATTTAGTTGTCAAGTGGTTAACGCGCTAGTCTTGTTTGACTGCCTTGCAGTTCTTACCCACCACTGAAAACAAAACCACAAACAAATTTAGTTGTCAAGTGGTTAACGCGCAAGTCTGGTAATCCAGGAAGCGATGGGATTCGTTGGTTCGAATCCCATCCAGTGCAAGAATTTTTTCTCTTTTATTTGAATTTGTGACAACATAATAATAAGACTTAGAGGGTTAAGTGGTAGAAAATGCTTTGAGCATTAACCTCGCCTGTTAGTTGCCTTCCACTAAAGAGTACCTATTATTATTATCGATAAAGCGGCTTGTATCCTGGAGGTCGGTGGTTCAAGTTCCGGTTTCAGTGTAGATTTAGTAAAGCGAGTTTGAGTAGTTCTGATATCACGAAAGTGATAAACACAAATTTAAACTCATTCTTTATTGTTTGTCAACGTCGATGCCCCATTTACCAATTCTTGTTCTGTCTCTGAAGTTCAGTAATTTCCAGCCATGTTGTGACTGGGATGAATGACCATTTAAATTCGAATCCTCCCTCGTGATGCTATTCCCTACCCAACTCAGGTAGGGCGAGGTCAGTGTAGTATGGCTAGTTTTTGACTAATCGCGACAACGCGAATATGATTAACACAAGTATAATAAATACTTTGCTTACTATTAAACATAAAAATAGGAGCAAGGACTCTGATTGTCAAGTATACTCTGTAAACGAATGTCATTAAAAAACATAAAAATATGTCATAATATTCTCTGTTTATGGCTAGCTCTAGAAACCTATGTTAGTTGTAACCTCATGTAGATGTAGGATCACCCGATAAATGTCCAACAATCACAGAGACAAAAAGTAATCACGTGATATTACATCTACAGGAGCATAGAGCTGGCAGCATCTCGAACTAGCCATCAGAGATTTCAGAATGTCTTTTTGAACCTCCGTATTTTGTACAAAAAAAATATATACATAATTATGTAGGTATACTATCCAATTGCTAATGGAGAGATTTAAAAATGATAATGTCCAGTAAAATTCACGCTCAAATCAGTTCGTTAGTGACACAGCAATCCATGTAGAATAATTTATTTTTAGCAAAAAGTAAACAGTGGTGACGTAGACTAAATTGCACATTGCATACACAAATAGATACACGGCGTGCATACAAATTAGTTTGGTGCTAAACTGAAAAATGATTTAAATATTTAAAAATTTAACAGAATAAATAAAAATATTTTGTACCATTTTTTATTATATAATATAATATCGTCTTATTTTCACTGCCCCATTAGGACTATTAAAATCCCATTATTTCAGCAGTAAGTCCAAGATATATTATTATGTGGTAAAAATCCCATATGGGAGGATAACTTGTCATGTCCCGGCTGGGTTTCGAACCCACGAACTCTGGAATCTTTGGATTCACAGAATGCCGCATACTACCATTAGCTGCTCAGTAATAAAATCCCCAAGCCAGCGTCGATGGCATGTTGAATACACCGGTTCCCTTCAGAACACCGAAGTTAAGCGACATCCAGCGAGGTTAAGACTTTGATGGGTGACCATTCAAATTCTAATTCTCGTGACGCTGGCTTTTCCCGGCCCCACTCAGGCTGGGTGAGGTCAATGTGAGTAGCAGGTTTGTGAGTTTCCTGCGAATGGAGGGTAAAACCCCCGTCGTGATATGACCATGGCAGTTGAAAGCGACGTTAAACCCCACTTAAAAAAAAAAAAAAAAAAAAAAAAAAAATCCCTACCATACTGAAAATCACGTTTTTTTAATACCTTTGGCGCTAAGTCTCGAATTGTGTACTATGTCAGATGGGGAAAACCGATGCAAAGCAATGACTTAAGTTCTAGAATTTGTCTATTAATTTCGCCCTCAATCTTTGATGAATAAAAATACAATAATAAACGAGTACACGTACTCAAAAGTAAAAAGCATTTAAGTAAATTTAGAAAATTAGAAGTGAGAAAAAGGAGTAAATAAAAGAACAGGGGTGCAATTACCGTTATCAAAGTAAAACTTGTGGAATTCCATCCCCTCCACTAAATTACCTAGAGCCTCTGGTTCAAATGCTGTCAAATGAGGATCACAGATTTTCCTGAAAAGTGTCAAACACAGCAAAACATTAACAAGTGTGTCAGTTATATTTTACAGATATAGTCAATTATAAAAGATAATTGACAAGTATGTGAATTATCTTTTACAGATAGAGTCAATTATAAAAGATAATTGACAAGTATTTACGGATATAGTCAATTGTAAAAGATAATTCACAAAAGTATGTCAATTATCTTTTACAGGTATAGCGGCCATACAAAGAAGAAATAATTATTATGGCTACCATACATACATGATTATACAAGTGTACAACCAATATTTTGAGATTTTGTCTAATTGAGCAATGAAGCAATGTTCAAAATTAGCAGATAATCCAGAACAAAAATCATCAATTCAGATTTCGAACCCGCGACCTCTGGATTCACAGGGTGCCGCCTTTACCACCTTACTGGTTATGTAAGGGTACGAACCCCGTTGTGATATTATCATTCTCGTAGAATAGATGTTGAACATAAAGTAAATGAATTCATTCGAAAATCAATTGAAAAAGATTCAATGTTTCTTGCATATTGCCTACTTATTTAGATACAAGGCGCACATACAATTGGGATTTTCTAAAATCTTGGAAAATTGTTTTTTAAACTAGGCTTGATTCGTGAGTCACTTTTAGTTTAGAGGCTATTGGGGTACTTCACTATTCATCTACTTTATTTCTCGTACCGTACTGAAGTTCAACCACGCGCGAGGTCCTGAGAGGTTAGAAGTTAGATGGGTCACCATTCTAATTCAAACCCTCGTAATGCTGGCTGATCCCAGTCCAAACCAGGCTAGGTGAGGTTAATGTGGTTAACGTAAATTTCTAGAAAATGGAGGGTAAAAACCCCTTCTTGATATGACCGTAACAGTTCAATGGGGGTTTTTATAATAAAAAAACCTCTCAGATTCGAAAACTACAGTCCCAAATTTGTCACTTCCTTTTTTTTGTAACATTTTTTTTGTTTTAAACTTTAGTTTTTAGTCCGAGACAACGTATATGATGAGCAAACAGATAACCTGTGATGTTATTTGAGTAAAAATAAACACTTAAACGAGCAGTCAACACTTGTGTGTGCCTCATACTTACGTATAAGCCTCATAGTCTCCAGTATTGATCGCTTCTAACAGTTGTTCCGTTATTTTAATCACTTCCTGTTTCCTCGCTGAAACATTCATAGCAGAAAGAAAGATGTTAGGTAGGTGAAAGAAACAGAGGACACTATGTTAAAAAAAATAAATAAAAAAAAAACAGATTCTCCAGACAATGAGACAGTTTGTTTCTGATTTCTAACACTCTTCTCTAGTATAAAGACTTGGGTATTATTATTTATTTTGAAATTCTATAATAAAATTATCTCAAGCTTAAAAATAGATGATACTTTTTCAAGTCCAAGTTTTAGTTTTTACTTTCTACTCGTAATGGGCTTTAGGTTATGGTTAGCGCTTCTTGGCTCAACCCAAGTTGGGTGAGGTTACTGAGGGTTGATGATTTGTGGTTTCCAGCAAATGGAGGTTAAAACCCCCTCCTCGAATGACCAAGATGTTACAGGGATGCTTAGCAACAACTCTATTTAATATCTAGCGTCCGAATGGGTGAAAATAAATTATTACCGCAAAAGGAGTAAAGAACCTTAATCATATAAACAAGTTACTTTTAAGGACGGTCTTCATAATTTTATTTATTTAAGAAAGTAAAGTTTGACAGATACAACTCTCTCACACATTTCATGATTTTCTTGGTACTATTTAACCGTCATTTTTTCCTTGTAAATATCCTGCAGAGCTACTCAGACATCTAGCCTTCAACAAAAAATATCCAAAATGAAATACCAATTTAATTTCCATCATGAAAAACTAGAAGAGTTGTCCTGTACCTGTTGTTTGTTCCTTAAGCTTTTTCAAATCTTAAATCTTTTTCTCATCTTAATGCCCTCAAGTTTTCTTATCTGAACTGACAGGGAGAGGAAGAGATGAGAACCAGGATCAAGTGAGTTAGCTGTAGGGATGAGGGAACGAGTTTAAACTCGGGAGTTGAGGGTTTTTTTGTGTGAAGATAGCCACAGACGTCAAGTACATCCCGGCGGAGTACCTGGATCTTTCTGATAACAACCTCTGTTTACTTTTCCTTTATTTGGTTTCCTAGATTTTCGTAAAGTTCATGGAGTTCAAAGAGAATTTTCCTGGAATTCCTGTCTGAAAATCTTGTTTAATTTGGCCAAAATAAAGATAAACTAGGGTGCGTAAGACCAGCTGTCGTTTAAGCACCTTAAAAAAAAAATGAACTAATAATCGTGATTGTTTAGAATTTTCTGATTTTTTATGGTAGGAAAGCACGGTGTTATATTAAAATTATGGTGTTATTTTTTCATTTTATTTTTCCAGGTTTAATGTCGCTTTCAAATGCACGGTCATGTGACGCTGGGGGTTTTACACTCCATTCACTGGAAACTCACAAACTCAGCTACTCAAATTAACCTCACCCAGCCTGAATGGGTCCGGGAATAGCAAGCATTTGAATGATCTCTCATCCAAGTCCTCTCCTTGCTGGCTAAATTTTACTGACTGAATGAGAACTCGCTTATTCAACGTGTCATCAACGCTAGGTATATAATTTTATTTATTTGCTTAACGTGTGTGGCTACCTTGAGGATAAGTTTCAAAACTCGAGAGGTGAGAGTATGAGTATATGTTTTGGTAATCTTTTAAATGGATCCTCTTTAAATATAGAAAAGGGGAATGAAACAGAAAGATGGGTATGTTTATATATTTTAAATTGTGTGTGTGTGTGTGTGTGTGTGTGTGTGTGTGTGTGTGTGTGTGAGAGAGAGAGAGAGGAGAGAGAGAGAGAGAGAGAGAGAGAGAGAGAGAGAGAGAGAGAGAGAGAGAGAGAGAGAGATAGATAGAGAGAGAGAGAGAGAAGGAAAAAAGGACAAGATCAGGAGTGTTCATACTCTAAGTTAGAGTATAGGAGAAAGGGGGGTAAGACAAAGAGAGAGAGAGAGAGAGAGTGAAAAGTCGTCCTTTAAAATAAAAAGAGGGGAAGAAAACAAAAGAGGGGTTATACTCGTATCCCCTGATTTAGAGTGGGAGGAAATGAACAGTAGAAGGGAGTTATAGTACACATGTACTGAAGGTAAGAAAGAAGGAGGGATATATCTTTTAAGACAGAAAAGATAAATATTAAAGTAAGGAGAAATAAAGACGTCTGAGGGGACTTATCCTCTAAAGTTATGAGGGTGGAGTGGGTTCTAATTTAAAGATAAGAGGAATATAGAAGTCTGAGGGGACTTATACAACCTCATCACTTTAGAGTTTTAGAGGATACGTCCCCTCAGACTTCTTTATTCATCCTAACTTTAAAGAGGGGGTTCTACTTTAAAGTTAGGAGGAATAAAGACGTCTGAGGGGACTTATCCTCTAAAGTTATGAGGATGGAAGGGGTTCTACTTTAAAGTTAGGAGGAATAAAGACGTCTGAGGGGACTTATACATCCTCATAACTTTAGAGTTTTAGAGGATACGTCCCCTCAGACTCCTTTATTCCTCCTAACTTTAAAGAGGGGGTTCTACTTTAAAGTTAGGAGAAATAAAGAAGTCTGAGGGGACTTATCCTCTAAAGTTATGAGGGTGGCGGGGACTATACTTTAAAGTTAGGAGGAATAAAGCAGTCTTAGTGGACTTATTCGTTAAAGTTAGGAGGGAGAAAGACATCTGAGCGGAGTTATCCCTGAAAGTTAGGAGGCTAGGGTGGGGGTTGTCCTTTAAAGTTAGGAGGATGGAGGGGGGGTTATATTTACATTTAGAAGAGACGAGGTCTGGAGTGCTGCTGAATTAATAATCCGCTGTGAGAGATGAATTATAAAATAATCCCCGCGTCGTAGGAAGACACGAAACTGTGTATGGCTCCCAGCTCTTTGCTTTTGCGTAAATGTAATTTACTTTCTTGAGAAATTTCTTTTCGTGTTACTGGGTCACATCTTACAGTGCAACAGCACTATGTACTTGTACATACAATAATGTATATGAAATTATGTATACTAGTTTTTTTACCCATCGACTGAGATTTAGCTACGCAGAAAGCTTACTTTTTTCCGTAAAAGCACTGTAGAATTCTTTTTGAATTATTTGAACGACATAAAAATAAAAAAAAAGATAAAGAGCTAGTTATTTGTGTTATTATGTCACAAATTTTAGTGGATAGCATCGACATACGAGAACTAATGCTTATGCATCATTTCTCCAACCAACCATCATATTCCAATATCAATCTCGTAATGTCGCCACTGATCGTTGCCCACTCTACAACTACCCTAATTGTCTTCACGAGGCTAGGGTAGGCCCCGACATCCAAATTACAGAACCGAAAAAATCCGACCCCGCCGGGATTCGAACTCGGGTCACCTAGAGTGCAAGCCGAGCAAGCCAAGGTGACTTATTTGACAGACAGAGTAGGATTTGTAGGCAATGTATATTACAATGTCACAAAAACTTAAAACACTGTCATCGTGGAAAAAGAAATTTCTGAGAAATCAGAAGTAGGAACAGGAATGGCTACGTTTACCGTGTTCACATTCTCACCACGCTCTATGTTATTTAACATACAGTACATGTAAACTGGAGTGTAATGAAAGAAAAGCTTGCCGGTATTTCCGTTTCAACTTTATGTTCTAATTGCAAACATTTTTCAGAACTCGATAAGAGGTTCCTAACACGTAAGTGATGTAGAGCTTTGTGCAAAGTACTATGTAACTATGTTACATTGGAAATTACAAACAAATCGTTGAGAACTATGTCAGTGCAATAGAGATGGGGTTGAGAGAAAGTGGTGGTCATCTTCTGTTCCGGTGGTCAAGACGACGGTCTGGTAATCCAGAGGTCGCGGGTTTGAAACCCAGACGTGTCATGACAAAAGTTATCCTCTCATTAGGGATTTTGAGCACAAAATATTACGTCCTGAGCTGACTGCTGGACTTATGGGACTTGTTAGTCCTAATCGGACAGTAAAAATATGACGATTTTGCTCTTCTAATCTTTAATTGATTTCAAATTGTAAAATGTTGTTTGTTCTTCGTTTTCTTTTGAATTTTCCAACATTGAAATCTCCTCTGTTGTCAGATATTCACATCAAGAGAATTTTCAATTTAGTTTATATTCCGAATTGAACTTTCAGACTTCTTACTGAAGACCTGTAATATGCAGAAGATGAGAATAAAAGAGGGGAGAGTGAAACAGGAGGAGAAGAAGGAAGAGGATTAGAAGAAGTAGGAAGAGAAGGAGAAGGAAGAAAAAGAAGAGGAGAGGGAGAAGGAGGAGGAAGAGAAGGAAATAGGACGTTAAGAAGGAAGAAGATTAAAAGAAGTAGGAAGAGGAGGAGAAGGAAGAGAAAAAGGAGGAGGAGGAGGAGAGAAAGAAAGAGGAGGAAGAGAAGGAGTGGGAGGAAGAGGAGGAGGAGGAGGAGGAGGAGGAGGAGGAGAAGAAGAAGGAGGAGCAGGAGACAGAGGAGGAGTGGGAGGAAGAAGAGAGAGGAGGAAAAGGAGAAGAAGAAGAAGGGGAAGGGGGAGTAGGAGTAGGAGTTGGAGGAGAAAAAGTTGGAAGAGGAGTAAGAGAATGAGTAGGAGGAAGAATAAGAGAAGGAGTAGAAAGAGAAAAAGGAGGAGGAAGTGAAGGCTCGGGAGGAGGAGAGGAGGAGGAGGAGGAGGAGGAGGAGGAGGAGGAGGGAGGAGGAGAAGGAGGGGGAGTAGGAGTAGAAGTAGGAAGAGGAGCAGGAGGAAGAAGAAGAGAAGTAGGCAAAGAAAGGGGCGGAGTGAGAATTAACTTTCCGGTCACATCTTGGATATCGATAAGGGCAGAAATGTTGCAGCAGGAATAAGACGGGAGAGATATATGGAGATCCATTGCAGAGTGCTTAGCATTCGATACCTGCTGTGACCTGTGACCTATATTAACAGTACTATACAAGGCGACTAAACCTTATTCCAGTTTCTTTATACATCTAATACCGCCTAAAGCTCTTTTAAAGAGAAAAGTCGCCTAAAAAAGGAAACCGTCTTTAAAAATGATTGTATACCTACTATAAAAATATTAAATTTCTTATCACCTAAATTTAAGTCAATGTGCTTAAAAGTCTAAAAGAATCACCTAAATGAGAATAAAATAAGTTAAACTCGTGATAAAAAAAGTTCAAAAGCTAATCTCACATACTTTTATTATAATTCAAGGGTTTGTTTAGTAGGGACCAAATTAGTCGGGAAAATATTTGAAAATTCAACTAAATACACCCTGTTCAGAAGACATTACTAGCGCGGTATCGCAGATTCTTCTCGCCTTGCAAAAAGAATATTTATGAGATAGTTTTTTTCGCTAAGATAATTTTCATATCGTATTCACGAGAAATGCACAAGATTTACGATTGCTCCTTGCTCCGCTGGTAAGATACACCGTATAACACGTATACGACTTTGTATTATGATGCTTTCAAATGCGGTAGTACTCCCCTACCGTCTCTAAAGAAAACCTTATACTCCTTATAGCGTAGTAAAATCTAGCGCACAGCTTGCGTCGATGTCACAATAAATACACCAGTTCACGTTCTGTCTCTGAAGTTAAGCAACGTTCGGCGAAATTAAGATGATTGATTATTCGAATTCGAATAATCACACGAATATTCACCGAACAATAATGATGCTGGCTATTCCTGGTTCCCCTCAGACTGTGAGGTTAATTTGAATAGCTCGTTTTTGAGTTTCCAGCGAATGGAGGTTAAAACCCCCGACGTTATATTACCGTGCAGTTTAAAGCGACGTTAAACCCAAATTGGACAGCTGGACAGGGAAGAAGGCATACGAAGAGAATTTAAACACCTCACTCGCCTTATCATGTTTCACCTTCAATTCACCCAGAGAGTACTCTCACTCTCACAATCCCCAAATCTCCCTTCCAACCGTCACACAGTGCACTCTGATTGGTTGATTTGTACGAAATAACCAATCAGAGTGCTTTCTGGAGATTTGGAGATTATGAGAGTGAAAGTGCTTTCTGGAACGAGGACCGCATCTTGAGAAATGTGATGGTAAGTAAGAGGAGCAGGAGAGTGAAGTGTTACATACTCCTCATGTCCACTTCCCTGCTCTCTTCGGCTGAATGTAAGTAAGTATGTTATAAACTGTGGATAGATGGCCAGTAAATAAATCCTTATACATAATTAAAGATATTAAAATAATGGTATGCAGAGATGAACACTCAGCAGTGCCAGTGAACAGAATAAATATTGGGAGTGTTTCAAACATGTTTTTTTTTAATATTTGACGCCCAAACCAGTAAGTATCCATAACAGGTACAGAAATAGAATGAATAGATAGTACTGTACATTATTGATTTGTTATCTCATTGTGACAAATCACATTTTTATCGATATATAAATTATTTGTATAATTCTTTTGTCAACCTTTGGAAAAATGTTTCACATTGATACAACCAAATTTATTATTCTATATTCTATTCTAGAAAGTACTATAGATGAATATGTTTTAATTAATAATAATAAATCTTAGAAGCCAAATAAAAATGGCTTAGGGTGGGTCCTCTGTATACAAAAAAATATAAAAATAAAACAAATAGGTAATTTATTAATTTAAAAAAAAAATCTTAAAATTAAATAATTCTAAATACACAGGTACATAAATAATTCACCAGACAGTTCACCACGTAGGTAAGTTTTCTTACCTGATCCGACCGAATTAGTGGAAAGTTGAGAAAATGTCTTGTTAGTACACACAACTCTAAGATCTAGACAGATCCGCATGGAAATAATGAGAAGAAGGAGTTTGATTAGACACACAAATGCAACTTATAATTAATGGAATAGTAGAAGTCATTCAGATCAAAGCTTTTGTCCAAGTTGTCGTGTAGCTTCTCGCCCATTAGAAGAGAGGTATACTACGGGATGGGCACGCTACAACACAGACCACAAGCGTCTACAGTAGCTCCTGCTTCAAAGCTACGAAGAAAAAAAAGTGTCCACCTTAAAGGATAAGATATAAAACTATCAGAAGGATGTTCTAGTATCTTACAATATTATTAAAATCGATTCTATTTCATCGATTTATTTTTTTAAAGGTGAGTGTTTCACAGCCTTTCTTATTTCATGGCCATAATACAGCAGCTATTGTAGACGCTTGTGTTCTGAGCTGTAGCTTGCCCAGCTTGTAGTATGCCTCCCCTTGGGTTTTCAAGGGGAGGTCGAGAAGTGACACAAAAGGAGAGATTGTTTTTGGTATCTTTCTTTTGTTGGTTTCAAGCTAAATAGATCCTTATTAAATAAGGATTTTTTATTTAACACAGAAGAAATTTTAATACAGTAGAAATCGGTTATAACGACACCGGTTATAACGAATAATCGGCTATAACGAACAAAATCTTTGGTCCCTTGGAGTCTTATGGAAAATTAACATATGTATCGATTATAACGAACATCGGCTATAATGAACAAATCGGCTATAGCGAACAAATTTTGAAGTCCCCAGACCAACTTCCTATCGGTTATAACAAACATTTTTTTTTTTTTTTTTTTGCTATGAAGAATAAAATAGAAAACATGTTTTATCCTGCACAAACTTGTCGATTGCTTTTTACTAGGTCCTGAAAATCTTTTACATAATTTTTTTTCATTTCTTGTTTTATTTTAGTGTTTCGTGAATCGTGAATTGCATTTGTGTTTTATTTAGTAAAAGTTTTGTTTTTAAAAAAATGTCTATTAGAAAATCTTTTACGATTGAAGAAAAATTTGCTATAATATGCCGATTTGACGGTGGCGAAAAATGTGCCGATTTGGCTAGGGAGTACATATGTACCTACATATGTACATATTATCTCTTATAACAAACATTGTTCTTTATAGACAATAAATATCGCTTATAGCGAACAAGTTCGCTATAAGCGATATATCGGTTATAGTGACAATCGGCTATAACGAACAATTTTCTCCGGTCCCTTGAAGTTCGTTATAACCGATTTCTACTGTAATACTATTCGTTATTCGTCTCGATATAGTAGAGTTTTCCACTAACAAATGGAAAAAACACATTTTAAACATTACTTTGAACTTCTTAGAGAAGATGTTGAGGAATCCAGGACAGGATCTGATATTTCATGAATGACTTCTATAAAATCCAAGCTGATTTGTGTGCCCATATTCTGTTTACCCTATCATTAGGTCATACTCGTATACCCTATCATTAGGTCATTAGGTCATATACCCAATCATTAGGTCATATACTCTTACTTTATGTGATGTTCCGTTGTCACCTACTGAGCGAGTTCGGATTAATAAGATCATAACTTTTTCGATATAATATTACAGAAAGATAATAAGATATTACAAATATATATCATTTACTTTAGAAAAGAAAGCACTAATTTGAGATTTATTGCAGAAAAGAGTCATTCAATCGACAGTGAAAAGTAACGAACATATTTTTTTCAGCTCCCATAAAAATTTACAAGAAAAATACAAAGACAAGCGATCTCTGAATCGATAGTATTCCTTTGTACCTTTCTTCTGATATGAACAAGAATAATTCTTGGTCATTTTACAATCATTGTAAAATGTCTAGATTTTTATTAGGGATGAAAAAAATAGTGTCGAAAATTATGGTCGACTAGTAAGAAATGTAAGAATAGAACATGTGCCGATACATTTCTGATATGAACCGATCGATACATTTCTGATATGAACCAAAACATTTCTGATATGAACCGATACATTTCTGATATGAACCGATACATTTCTGATATGAACCGATACATTTCTGATATGAACAGTTGGTACATGTACCCAGTTTACTTTGAAAATATTTTTTCAAACGGATTTGTTATTTTTTAGTAGGATTTTTGATAGTATCATTCAATGGGCTACTAGTAAAATTTTCTCTCTGACTTATATCAGTCTCTTCTTAGTTTTTATGCTTACTTCTTCTTTCTTTTTCACTCTATCTTTTCCTAACCTACTAGGGGTAGACGTTGTTTTGATAAAGACTTGTCCTTCACTTTTTTCTCTCTAGAACGTCCTCCCTCTTCCAACTCATTTCACTCAAATCTTCCTCCACTTTACCTCTCCACCTAAGCTTGGTCCTCCCTCTTCCAACTCATTTCACTCAAATCTTCCTCTACTTTACCTCTCCACCTAAGCTTGGTCCTCCCTCTTCCAACTCATTTCACTCAAATCTTCCTCTACTTTACTTCTCCACCTAAGCTTGGTCCTCCCTCTTCCAACCCTTTTCTCTCAAATCTTCCTCTACTTTACCTCTCCACCTAAACTTGGTCCTCCCTCTTCCAACCCTTTTCACTGAACTCTTACTCTACTTTACCTCTTCACATAAGCTTGGTCCTCCCTCTTCCAACCCTTTTCTCTCAAATCTTCCTCTACTTTACCTCTCCACCTAAACTTGGTCCTCCCTCTTCCAACCCTTTTCACTGAACTCTTACTCTACTTTACCTCTTCACCTAAGCTTGGTCCTCCCTCTTCCAACCCTTTTCACTCAAATCTTCCTCAACTGTACCTCTTCACCTAAACGTTTCTCACTCACTCCCTTCACCCTCTCTCACTTTCTCAATCACTCACTTTCTTCCAAGATTAGTTTTGAGGCATACGTTTTTGCCAGTGTCAAATCATATCAAAATAGTTAATTATACTATACTAGAATTTATTTACGTACTTGTAAAGAGCAAATTTCGACAAGTCAAAATAAAATTCAAATATACTCTTTAGATATACATATTTCCATACCAACTCATACATACGTACAGCTCTTTAAATAAAATTATGACCGGTTCTACGGATCTTGAAAAACACCTAAAAAACACGAAACCGGGGGTTGGGAACGTTAGTTCCAAAAGTATTCGTCAAATTAGCGCTCGTGCAGCAAATCGAGGGTTTAGCCACCTCGGTTTGGCGAGCAAAACCCTCGATTTACTGCACTAGCGCTAAATTGACGAATCCTTTTGTTTAGTTAACGTTCCCAATCCCGGTTTCGTGTTTTTTAGGTGTTTTTCAAGATCCATAGAACCGGTCATTAATTGTCAACTGTAAGAAAACACATAAATAGAAAATGTGTTTTGTGTTTATCTCCAAAACAGATAGGTGTTTTCGAAGAAACGCGGAACTGAGAACACATTTCACTCGTTTCTCTTATATCCAGGGTCGACTGTATTTGAATTTGAATTACCAGTATTGCCACTAATGCTTTTGTGCTCAATAGAAGGAAGTTCAAATGAGTTCAAAAAAAATAATAATAGAAAAGTAACTAACCAAAGAAATAAAATGCGCTAGCCCATAATAGAATTTGAGGATGAAAGCGCAAGGGGTGATTTTAATTTAAATAATGTGTTTTTGTCACGTGTTTACTCGAAAACACCTAGGTCGGGTTCTACGAAAAACACCTAATCTAAAAAACACTTTAGAGCAAAACTCTACTGGCGCTATCTTGACGAATCCTTTGGAACTAACGTTTTTCGTGTTTTTCAGGTGTTTTTTAGGTTAGGTGTTTTTCGTAGAACCCGACCCTAAACACCTATCTGATTGCGAGAAAAACACCCAACAATTATTTCTATTTATAAAATGTGTTTTCATACTCGCAATTCTCTTTTAAATGTTTTACAACAGTATGTTGGAATGTCACAGGAAAGTTTTTCGTAGGCTCAAGTGTATATGTATAGTCAATAACAGCCTGATTGAGCACGACCTTTTGCCATTTGACTATGTAAAAAGTTGATTGATTTAATCTGTTCACTAACGACTATGCATTTGGGTCTGAAGGTTCTACAGAAATTTGATTTTAGGGAGGTATTCTAGAACTGCTTTAATAAAATAATCCTCAAGCAAAACTGTCATTTCAAGCTACATAAAAACTCACCTACGAAGCGGATTCAACCGGAAATATTGACTTTATACCTACAAACTACTATTATGTACTTCTATATAAAATTCATCAATTACTATCTATGTACTAGCAATATAGGTATATTTGGTACATCGTATTTCAGGAGGGTTTCCTTACTGAAGGGAGGAAAACTAATAATAATGCTTTTCCTTTGTGTTATTATGTCACAATTTTAGCGGGTAGCGCAGAATCATAGGACTTTACCACTTTAATTTACAATATCTTGTATTATTTTTTTGCCTATGATTCTGCCACTGGTCGCTGCTTCACATCAAAGCAGCTACTCATTTTTCCTCACGAGGCATGAGTGGACCCCGAACATCCAAGTTCAGAGCAGAAAAATTCCTACCCCGCTGGGAATCGAACCCAGGTCACCATGCGTAGTTTTCCTACTGCTTTCCTGCACATTTCGCTCGTTGTGATCTTACCGTCGATTTCAAACGAATCCATGGTCGGCTTAAGACGTTGGTAAGGAATTTCTTGATGTGATAGCGTTAGTATTATGATCGAGAGTCATGCAATCAGAAACAAAACAGATGGTACGTCAGCCATGCTAGCAAAACTTTACGAAAGTCGATATTAAAGAAATGTATTCGAAGTTTGAATTGAACTTTCGAAAAAGACAGAAGTTCGACAGAAGTTGAGCAAGTTTGCATGAAACCATTGGCTGCAAAAGAGGCTTTTATTGTTAAACTTGTCTTTTTGAACGACTGACTAGGGCTCTTGGTTGAAATATTCTGAAACAATGTTTGGGTTAGTAAGTTTTAGTTTTACATATCAAAGTCACAACAACTAGGTTTCACTAGGATACATGTTTGTTTATGAATTTAGATTCCATTTCAAAATAGAAAAACTCGTAATAACTCCTATCAGAATTTTCCGCTTCAGCCGATATTCAAACCTACAACTTCCAGGTTAGTAAACAATGCTCTTAACCACTGAGCCACAGAGTTGGGCGAAATTAAGAATTGAATAAATAATATTATTCTTATTCATGGCCGCCCGCACTAACTGAAGTTTTGAAAAGTTATCATAACTGTGTTAATCACTTTCGCGATGTCACAACTACTCTAACTCGCTTTACTAAATCTATGCTGAAACCGGGACTTGAACCACCGACCTCCAGGTTACAAGTCCGCCGCCTTATCCATCAAGCTACTGAGGTCGGTGCCCGCACTAACTAATGACTACTCTGTGTGCCTCAGATCAATAAATCAGTGGAAAAAGCGAGAGAAAATGCGCTGTCTCACTTTGGACAAAGTCGGTTGAAAAACGCCTTACAGAAGATTTAATTATTGCAAAGGACGAGATGAAATTACCCTCAGCGGGATTCATGGCCGGATCCACCCTGTATAAACTTAACGGTCGGGGCGGGTACAAAATCAGATGGAAATTTCACAGTGAATAATTTGTTACATCACACGACAGCATGTCACAATTTGTCCATGGAATATTGCACTCGACGTGTGAGAGAGAAATATATGTGGTACCCGATACTCCTGAATACATTAACACTTGGTTGAATACGAAACTGAAGTTGAGCAGCGGAAAATGTTGCATATAGTAACAGGTAACACGAGACGAGACATGCGATCCGGTAGGCCGCGTTTACAACATGAAAATGTGCTTCACAATGTTTATATTACCATGCTTTATGGTCTTGCCTCCTTGTAAAGACAGTGGTAGAAGTGCTGAGTCATTCCTCCACTGTCTGGCTACCATCGTTCACGATGAATACAAAATATGTGATGGAAAATTTCCGAAAAACCTACAAAAAGGTGAGTGAACTCTCAGGTGAATGAGAAAATTCTAAATGTTCAAAGGAACTTTACAATCATATAGAACCTAATAACAAACCCCAACTCCTATAAACCATACTGACCACTGACTATAACAGACCTACCCTAACATCAGTCATTGCCCATTTATGTTGATCCAAAAGGATAAGCTAAATGGAATGTTCCAGATCCTTCTATTATCTGGATTATGAGACCATCATCCTAACCAATCGACCACAAAATTAGTCCATAGTAATATTAACCTGAAGTAATGTACTATACGGTTCCGGGTATGTTTGTGGTGATGGAGAGGAGGGTTTTAGCGGGTATGGCGCACTGTTTCCAGCGCTGGAACCCCGCACTTCGTCTTGAACCATAAAAGATTTTGCCTCCTTTCACAAGAAGAAAAAATATAGTAATATTGCAGAAACTTTGTAATTCTTCTAGTACCTGACCTAATAACCATTGGTGAGACTGCAATGAACTTGCTACATGGCACAGAATAGAATTGCTCTAAAGTTCAAAGTAATAATGAGACTATTTCCATTTGCAGCGGATACAGAAAGCACAGAATTATTTCATATCTTCCAACTGTTGAGCACAGGGCACAATTACCTCATCAGGGATAACGAACACGTACCGAGGGCTTCCATAGCTTTCCATCGGCACTCAGCGAAACTACAGGGACAATGCTAAACTCCGTACCATCTCAGAACAGTTTTCTTTAGCTTTTTATCTACACTCTGTAGCAAATAATAATAATTGCAACTTTACTGTTGCTAGATAAGGTTTATCTAGCTTTATTTGGGGGAGCGGCTTATCCATCAACACTATTATTTTTATTTTTATCATACACTCAGGGAAACAATACGGACAATGCTAAACTCCGTGCCATATCAAAAGAGTTTTCTTTAGCTTTCCATCTACACAATTATTATTATTTTTATTATACTCTCAGGGAAACAATACGGACAATGCTAAACTCCGTACCATCTCAAAACAGTTTTCTTTAGCTTTCCATTTACACTATTATTATTATTTTTATCATACACTCAGGGAAACAATAGGGACAATGCTAAACTCTGTACCATCTCAAAACAGTTTTCTTCAGCTTTCCATCTACAATATTATTTTTATTATACACTCAGGGAAACAATACGGACAATGATAAACTCCGTACCATCTCAAAACAGTTTTCTTTAGCTTTCCATCAATGCCGATCGAAACTGTAAAGGTCAGATTAAAGATTTAACCAGACTACATTTACCTGTATTTTTTTATATAGGTGCTATAGCTTTCCATTGTCAATTTGTCACTCAGCCAAAGTATAGAGACATTACTAAGCTCCGTACCATCTCAAAACAGTTTTTTATACCTTTCCAGCAGCACTCAGTGAAACTATACGGACATTACTAAACTCCGTACCATTTTAAGACAGTTTTCTGTAGCTTTCCAGCGGCAATCACGGCAATTGACATCACATCCGCAGATCATTCAGCTCATCTAACTCTATTTGCTGACGACACCACTGTACTAGTAAGTGCGTCAAGCAAAAATATCGTTTTCCAAAAATCTGCTGAAGTGATGTCAAAAATTCATTCATGGTTTCAATCCAATAAACTATATCTAAATGAAGGGAAAACTTCTTATATATACTTTAACTCCTCTCTTTCTGAACCCCTCCCACCCCTAACACTTCCTAATCTATCTATTTCTCCCTCCACAGAGGTCAAATTCCTAGGACTGATTGTGGATTGCAAATTAAAATGGAAAACACACATAGAAAAACTCCATTCAAAATTATCCACAGCAATATTTGCAATCCGCTCAGTCCGAAAGAATGTGGACTCGTGTGCTGCTCTCTTATCCTATCACTCCTACTTTCATAGCATCATGAGTTATGCGATAGTATTCTGGGGTTTCTCCAATATAAAGACTATCCTTATTCTTCAAAAAAGAGCCGTCAGAACAGTTTTCGGTCTGAGCCAAATGGTTTCCTGTCAGCCTTTGTTTAAGAAACATACCATACTGACTACGTATGCCCAGGTTATTCTTGACACTTGTGTTCTAATTCACAAACTCTCTCCCTCACTTCCCAGACACAGAGATATCCATCAGCATAACACAAGAAATAAAAATAATCTCATTATATCGAGAAATATGCTTATGGTTAACTCTTTTCTTAAACAAGGGGTCTCCCTTTACAATAAACTACCTCCAGCAATCAGGGAAATGAGGGAAGAATTATTCAAAAACACCCTAAAAGATAAGCTACTGAACCTTGCTCCGTACAGTCTAAATGAATTCCAGGATAGCCTGAAGAATCACAGTCCAAATATAACATCTAATCATATCTAAGTACCTATTTTATCCAATCTAATACCAAGTTTTTCTATACCACTTTTATTTTTATTTTACTTTTTATTTATTTTTTACTTTTTTTTTTTATATATACCTATATTTTTTTTTTTTTTTTTTTTTTTATTTATCCACTAGTCCTGAAAATATATCAGTTACCTTTATCTACCACCTGATTTTATCAATGTTTTTTTTTTTTTTTTTTTTTTTTTTTTTATCTTTTAACTCTCTCTTGATATAATGTACCTACCTTGTACCTAGCAGACATACAAAAATGTATAATAAATGCTATAATATTAATAATAATAAAACTATATGGACACTGTTAAACTCCGTACCATCTCAAAACAGTTTTCTTTAGCTTTTCATCGATGCAGATCGAAACTCTAAGGGTTGGATGAAACATAGCTATAGCTCTTCATTATCACTCAGCTAAACCATACAGACATTGCTAAACTCCGTACCATCTCAAAACAGTTTTCTGTACCTTTCCAGCGGCACTCAGAGAAACTATACGGACATTGCTAAACTTTGTACCATCTCAAAACAGTTTTCTCCAAGGTACTATTGACCCTAAGCCTCTCGCGGCCAGCCGCACATCAAATTCTTCAATGTATTTAGGACGGGCTGACTTGACCCGATGAGTTTCTCAGGCTTATTAGTCTACAGGTTATAGTCTGTCCCGGTAGCTCAGTGGTAAAGGCGACACTCTGTGTATCCAGAGATTCCAGAGGTCGCGGGTTCGAAACCCAGCTGGGACAAGACAAGTTATCCTCCCATTTGGGAATTTTACCACATAATAATACGTCTTGGGATTACTGCTGGAATAATGGGACTTAATAGTCCTAATCGGGCAGTATAAATAAGGCGATATTATTATTGAACAACAAGGGTCCCCTGTCGTAGACTTGAACGCAATCGCGAGAGGCGTGGCGCAAACAGAACCTTAGCATTCCATCGGTGCAGATTGAAACTATAGGGGTCGAAGTAAACACTGTACCACTCTGACACTTGACTGTAACTTTTTATAGCTATAGCTTTCGGTCGGTGCAGATCAAATAGAGGTTTACACATAGAGGTTTAACTAAAATCCGTTATATCAACGTGAAAACATTTTTTTTTCTTTGTGGACTTTGAACTAAGAAGGTTATAATACCTCGCAATGGGAGACAGATAATATTCCGCCTAAAATATTTGTTTCGGATAAAAATTCATAGGTTTTTCTTTGGAACATGTAAAGAAAAGTTGATAAAAAGCTCTCGAGACCTTTTTCATTGGGGTTAAAAAAAATATATGAACCCGAAACAAAAGTGTTCCTTTTCTATTCGATGAGTCACGTTCGTGGAAGATATCAAGGCCCAGACTTTTTGTACACCCTGTTAAAAATATGAATTTTCATTTCAGGGAAATTTTAATCTCAGTGGTAGAGCTTTCAGCTATATCCCTCCCCTCCTCTATTTTCCTGTACCTCCTCCGTGTTCCTACGCTTCCTTCTCTACCCCCTCCCCATTGCCCTCTTTTTTTTCCTCACACCCTTCTCTTTCTCCTTTTTACCACTCTTTCGCCTTCCCTTAAATCCTTCTACCTCCTCCATTAACTCCCATTTCTTCTCCTCTTCATTGTACTCTTTCTCCCCACTCTTCGCTTCACCCCCTCCCTTGAATCCTTCTATTTTCTCATGCGTTCCTACTCTTCTTCCTTTACCTCCTACTTTACCTTCATTTCTTCTCCTCATTGCTCTCTTTCTCCACCATCCGTCTTCTTCACCACTCCTTCCTCCCTTCTATCCTCCAATTTCTCATGGTTTCTTACTTTTCATCCTTACTCTACATCCTCTTCCTCCTCCTTAACCTTCATTTTCTTCTCCTCCTCATTGCTCTATTTTTCCTCGCCCTTCTCTTTCTCCTTCTACTCTTCTATCCTCTTAATTTCCATAGTTTCCTCATCTTCCTTCACAACTCCTCCCTGTATCCTGCTCTACTCTTCATTTTTTACCTCTATCCCTTTATCGATAACCTTTTTTTGTCCTCTACTACCTCAGTATCCAGTCTCTCTTTCCCTTTTTTTAGCACTCCTTCCTTTCTTCCTCTTATCCTATTTTTCCTTCGTCTCCTCTTCTCTCACAAATTATTTTCCCTCTGTATCCTAGCTCTACTCTTCATGGTCCTTCTAATGGAGATGTTCCTCCACTAACTCACTTACCAGTCTCTCTCTATAATTATATCTCTGGTAGTCAAGTGGTTAACGCGCTAGTCTGGTAATCCAGGTAGCGTAGGGATCCGTTGGTTCGAATCCCACCCAGTGCACGAATTTTTCCTCATTAATTTGAGTTTGTGACCACATAATAATAAGACTCTGAGGGTTAGGTGGTAGAAAATGCTTTGAGCATTAACCTCACCTGGTGGTTACCTTCCACTAAAGAGTATTATTATATTATCTCTCTATCTCTCACTTTCTCTTTATCTCACTCTCTCTCTCACACTCATTCACTCTCACTCTCTCTGACTATCTTAAAATCAGGAATTTAAAACCAAATAGAATCAACTGGTCACAATAGATTTAATAGAGGTCGGGGCTTCACTTGGGGAACTCTGGCTTCCTTATTCTACGTTTTTCTTTAGCACCCAACCCGTTTTCACAATATTTAGCTGTCGATGGCACGTTGAATACACCAGTCTGTCACTGAAGTTAAGCGACGTCCAGTGACGTTAGAAATTGGATGAGTGACTATTACCGGCCTAACCCAGGCTGGGCGTGGTTAATGTGTGTAAGTGGTTTCCTACAAGTAAAACGTAAAAACCCCGTCTGGACTCTCGAATGAGCTTATATGTTAAGGATATGCAAAGCAAAACATGAAAATCTTTACTTCTCCTGATACTCGTATGTTTATTATTTTCACGGTACCTGGGACTCGAACCACCGATCTCCAGCTTAGCTACTAGGAAATTATTTTTTGGTAATAGCTCAAATTGAAAATTATTACTAGTGTGAACGAGGCTTATATGACAAAATGACTCATTAGTAATTATCAGCTAGAAACACTTGTGCATGATTTACTCAACCAATGAGGGAAGTGTGGATAGGGAGAGTACCTACTGTAATAATAATAATAATACTCTTTATAGTGAAAGGTAACCACCAGGCGAGGTTAATGCTCAAAGCATTTCTACCACCTAACCCTCAGAGTCTTATTATTATGTGGTCACAAACTCAAATTAATGAGGAAAAATTCGTGCACTGGGTGGGATTCGAACCAACGGATCCCTACGCTACCTGGCTTACCAGACTAGCGCGTTAACCACTTGACTACCAGTGCACATGCATGTACCTACCAGTACTGTAATTGATTTAAACAATAACAATAACTTTAGGGCAGTAGCGCTTCCAAATACAGAAGGACTTCAGAGGCCGTACTATGAAACAGGATTAAATTTGATTTTTTGACCACACAATAATAAGACTCTGAGGATTAGATGGTAGAAAATTCTTTGAGCATTAACCTCGCCTGGTGGTTACCTTCCATTAAATAATGTTATTAGTTTTATTAATGTTATGTCCAATCGGAGTTTCAAAGAATCACAGCGCACTATATTCCGATGTGAGGGACAGTCTGGATTTTGGCTTTCTTTAAAGTGGCAGGGTTCTCACATGTGAGCTCTTCCACTCAACCACTGTCTGGTAAATTCTGGATTGGTATTGGAGTAAGTAGGGGTATCGGCTACGAAAGCTCTTTGTCACTGCGACCTTCAATAGATCTTTTGTGACATGCCCTTGTAGCTCTAAAAAAGTTCTAAGCTTTTAACGTAGCTTCAGAACTGTTGAGAGGCTGCTCCACATTCACACAGAAAGTGTTTTGCTGTCTCTGGCGCTTCTTTACAGAGATGGTAGTTGAGGCTACAGTGAGCCAGTTAGGATTCGTAATTCCTCTTTGCTCAGACAGTTAATTTTTTTTTGCTCTTTTGGGCAAGTCAGTTAAGAACATTTTTTCCAGCCTGTGGCCGGGACTCACTCGGGAAGTTCTTCAGAAATACTCCCACTATCACAGCCTTTAGGGCGTTTACAAAGCTTTGAGGAGCAGTTGGGGTTTCGAATGCCACCTCTGTACTCTCGGCTTTCCAGAGAACCTATAGTTGAGGTTGTTGACAAATTCTGCCTCTCTGATGCTCTGGAGTGCTTTTTTCTGAAGCAAACCTCTTTTGGATGCCTCCTTTACTGGAAAGTGGCTCTGCGGCTTTAGCCCTGGACGCTTGTAGATTAAGGCCTTCCTTTGAGCACCCATTTGGGAGGAGCTCCTGAGAGTTTTATGAAGATCTCTTTGTTTTGAAGCTTTTTAACAGCTAACAGATGTTCCTGTTAGTTGCCTTTTACGACAGGGGGATCACTCCATGCTCTTAGTCTTTGCCGAGAGCCACACGGAACGATAGGCTGGCTATCTTAACCTTATCCTATTTCATAATTCGGCCTTTAGCATATTTGGGCAGAAAAAAACTAGGGTCGTGAAAGATAATTGAATGTCAAACCATTTGAAAATATAAATATCATTTCATTTTTGATATTTGTGTCCATCACTTTCGTGATATCACAACTACTCAAACTAGTTTTACTAAATCTACGCTGAAACCGGGACTTGGACCACCGACCTCCAGGTTACGATTCCGCCGCCTTATCGATCAATCTACTGAGGTAGGTATCTGAAAATATACATTAAATATATATTCAATACATATTTTACTCTTCTTCTATCATTTTGCTTTTTCGCAAGCCTACTTGGGGTTGGCATTGTTCAACCTCAATTAACCAACTAGAACAAAAATATTAAATATTTCATTAATACTACCTATGAAATCCGTCTTTTCCCTTGTTACTTTGTATTACCTATAGAAAGTATTGTTTTCGGTCGGTTTTTTTCGAAATTGAGCGGACAACATTTTTTTTTTTAATTTTCTATTTAAGTCTCCACCAAGTTATTACCTTGGTCTCCCTCCATCTTATCCACCTGTACCACAGAGGAATATTCAAAACTCTGGGAGCTAGGGTCTCCCACGCATGTCCATATGAAACAATTCATAACAGTTGGTGTCTGTTAGTCTATTTAGATCCACAGATAGAAGCACAGTTGTTTATTTAGAACCACAGGTGTTTATTTAGAACCATACGTGTTTATAAATTTAGAGTCTAAAACAACAGTGTTGTAATTTAGATACTTTTGAAAACATTTAGAAAAGTTACTTGGAATCACGTGAATATTTTTAGAACCACAACTGATTATTTAAAAAATACAGGCATGACTGAAGAAATCCATTTAGAATATTTATACCAACTAAAATATTTAGAACCAAAATTACATTATATTAGTACAACGCCAAAAATAGCAGGTACCTATTAACTACAATATTTAGAACCACAATTACAACAACAAAAAATCGAAAATAGCAGGTAAATATTTAGAATCACAGGGTAATAATTAGGTCACACAAGTGTTCATTAACTGCAGAAAGTTTGTTACAAAGTTTAAAAACACACAGGTGGAGAACCATGGAACACGCGAAGAGAGAATCGATCACAATCTCGATACAAGATCAGAACCGGGGAGAGAACTATCACTTGATTTACGAGACACTCCCGGTCTATCTACCACTTGTTCAACGAGCACACTCTCTCGAAACTATCTCCAATACCAACACAAGTACACAACCAACATATAACTGATCAATACCCGATACCACGCTCAGTAGATCACTCATTGACAAGGACCAAACTCAGTAGGAGAGCGATCGTCAGGTTCAAGTGGTTTCTAATTCTAATATTTTTGTTTACCAAGTACCCAGACATTGTCGAAACTACTCGTAACTCTCAAATGTATAAGTATATGTATATAGAACCAAACCAATTGATCCCCAATACACAACTACATAATTTACCGTAGCACAGATAAGTGATACCCACGGAACCTCAGATTAGTGCTTCGTAGGAGAGCAATTGTCAGTCTAAGTGGTTTGATCTACAATTAGTTTATCAAGTACACAGACACACAGTCGAAACGCATATATTTCAAAGAACTACGAGTATTAATAGTCAATTGATCCTCTAATCCCTAAGGGCCTAGTACGCTCAGAACTTGACGTGGCACAGATAAGTGACACCCGCAGAACCTACTTTAGTATTTAGTAGGTGATACGAAAGAGATCGTCAAGAGAACTTAGCTCAGTAGATTAAATAGTTCAAATACCAATTAAACCTAGCTAAAAAAAAATACCACAAGAGTACGAGAAACTCATTCCGGTTAGTTTTGATCTCACCCACCTAGAATCGAACAGAGACTTATTGTACCAAACTAACAAGTTAAAGGTTTTGCTCAGGACGACAGGGGTATAGTAACTGCTTTAAAGTCTTCAAGAATAGGGGCCATATTGTAAAACAGAATTACAGTTAATCTAAGCCTGACACGTTGCCAGCGTCCGTTGATGGCGCGTTGTATACACCGGTTCTTGTAGGATCACCGAAGTTATGCAACGTCCAGCGAGGTGAAGACTTCGTGATGCTTGCACAATGAGGTCAATTTGGGTAGCAGGTTTGTGAGTTTCCTGCGAATGGAGGGTAACAACCCCGTCTCGAGATGACCTAGCTGTTGACGTAAAACCCAAGAAAAAAAATAAAGACCGACACGCTCTCAAGCCGGAGTTTCCAACCAATTACACTTAGATTAAATCCAATCATGTTATTTGACGTGGCCCTATGTGTTGGAGGCTAACACGAGGCTAAACTTAGAATAAAATGATCCCAATATTACAAGATTTAAATTCTAACACGCAACCGAGTTCGAAAGTATATGTTTTTTTGCTCAAACGTATCCCTGATACACACAGAAAATTCACCCGGCCTAAACTATGATCGGAATTCTCAGCTCCTGACACGCCGCATGCCATATGCAAAACTAAGTATTATGAGTACGATGCAAACGACAGAAGAGTAGCGGGCAGACGGCATATATGCACCCGTGGCAGCAGTGGCGTTAATGAGATGCTGTTATCACAGCGTGGATGACTTTCAACTGGAGGTCTCCAATCAGATTGGTGTACTTTCCTGAGGTTGGTATGGGTTCTATACTCTAACATGAGATGACTTTCAACTAGAGGTCTACAATCGGATTAGTGTAATTTCCTGAGATTGGTATGGTTTCTATTCCCTAACACGAGATTTATTTATTTATTTGAAAGATGACTTTCAACTGGATGTCTCCAATCAGATTGTTGTAATTTCCTGAGGTTGGTAAGATGTCTATACACTAACATGAGATGACTTTCAACTGGAGGTCTCAAATCAGATTGGTGTAATTTCTACATCCTAACATGGGATTACTTCAAGAAGAGGTCTCCAATCAGATTGGTATGGTTTCTATACTGAGCGGTCATACCTGAGGGAGTGCTTAGTTGGTAGGTGCTGGTAGGTAAAATACCAGAAATGGGTGGGCAAAGATGGATAGCCACACTTGCATGTCTATTTTGAGGTATCGTCAGGTAAACATGAGCTTTCCTACCTTGTTGTATGATTATCAGTATAGTTTCGTTGTAAAAAATAGACTTGTTCAAAATAGTAGAGGGAAACTTTTCTGTTGTTTTGCGGAGATAAAAATATAGCTCTAACCGATGGAAAATAAAGTATGTACTTGATATACGTGTACTTTAAATAGAGTACCTAGAGATATATCAAGTATCTTCAGCCATTACTCAGAACTCAGGAAGAGTCGTCCTATATCTGCGCTTCCTATCTGAGATCTGAGGACTCTCGAGACTATTACATTCTATTACAATAATGCATTTCTACAGTACTGAACATCTTAAAATAGAGTATAATAGTGTCGTCTACATGTTGCACGTTGCACCTCAAGTTGGAACGTTGTTATGGACCGAGCACCATATTATGAAACAGAATTGAAATTAAGCTCAGCCTGACATGCCTTGAAGTTGGAGTTTCAACCAATCACACTGCACTATAGCCCGAGTTAAGGGATAGTATCCACTTAGATTAAATCCCTTCCTGTTTTATAATTCGGCCCCTGGTAATGAACTGAAATAAATTTGAGTGTTGTTTACTGATGGCTGATAGTGTTCTGAACAGATTGATCATCAGTCAACAGTGCAGCTCAACTTATGACACACCCAGTCGTAAACTGATTTGAAGTGTGTTGTTTACTGATGGCTAATTGTATCATGGAGCTAAGTAATGGAGAACTTGTACTGCCTCGAACCTGTCCCGCAAAATCGGCCATCTTGGTTAGTTTTAACATAGAGTAAGTCACAACAATAATAAATTAATTTGAAGATAATAACGGTAGTCATATTGGATAATTTCATATAGGAGAAATCACCGTGGCCGAGTGAGTTAGCGCGCTAGGCATTGCACGCACGGTGACCTGGGTTCGATCCCCACGGTGACCCGGGATTCATGACTGAAACTGCATAATAAAATTAGGACATGTACCTTTGGCTTTTTTATTTTTCAAAAACTCTTTCAGGGGCCGAGTAATTTGAGGTGTCCAACTTTGGTGGGACACCCTGTATTTGTACATGGAAACAAAACACTGTCTTCGCTGTCTAATTATTTGATAAGTTCAGACAACCTAGTCTGGTACACGTATGACTGTACGTGCATTGCTTCCGAAGATTGCCTTACTGTTTTCTACTTTTCCTAGTCAACTCAACAAGAGTTCATTGATACGTGCTATACAAATAGAGTATCTACTACCTAATGTCTAATCAGGTTTGCGGGCATTGCCTTCCGAAGATTGCCTTACTGTTTCCTACTTTTCCTAGTCAACTCAACAAGAG
This sequence comes from Bactericera cockerelli, assembly GCA_024516035.1. Taxonomy (NCBI): domain Eukaryota; kingdom Metazoa; phylum Arthropoda; class Insecta; order Hemiptera; family Triozidae; genus Bactericera; species Bactericera cockerelli. Next base: position 30,620,563 of record CM044960.1, read on the forward strand.
TTCATTGATACGTGCTATACAAATAGAGTATCTACTACCTAATGTCTAATCAGGTATGCGGGGCACGGAACTTCAGATCCCAACAAATGTACATACAAATTTTCGGCGGCACACTATCGGAGGAAAATTGTTGGAGAGAAATATTGTATAGGTAAAATAACCACATCGCCTTGCACTAAAGAGTATTATTATTATTATTATATATTCTACAAATAATTAAATGAAGAAAATATTCTTCCTTTTTAGAATGAATAATGTTTGATTTATAATCAATCTACTTCTTCTTTTTACTTTGATTTTTCCTAAATCTACTTGGGGTTGGCATTGTTCAACCTCATCGCCATGGTTGAGGTTGGTTGGTTCTCTTACTTCCAAATTTTCCGGCTGATGCCCTTCCTAATACCGAACCCTCTCAAATCTGCGAATAATTAGTTTTACTGTCTTGTGGCTTTTGTTCCGGAGTTAATAATCAATATTCTAAATTATTTAGATAGTTCCCTATTTCAAAATATACGGGCAATTATTGAACCTCGCTTAGAAGCATCCGCAATCCGCATTTAACAATTATCTACCGATTAAATACAGCAGCAAATGATACTTCTACGAATGGGGCATGGATTTAATAAAATGGATTAGAGGAAAAATAAATGCTACAGATTAGTTCTAATGCCGAGAGATTTTGCAATTCGTGTTTATGATTGCGAACAAAGCTCGAGGCTCAGCCTAATCCCTAGGAAATTTTACCTGGATATGATTACCGTCCGAAAATTTCAGCATTTTACATTTATGTATACAGGGTAATATGCAACAAATTTTAGTGTAGGTCTATGGAAACTCATGCTCTGGTTAGGGATCAAGAGTTTCAACCAAATTTGTAGAAAGCTTTCCAAAAACAGATTTCTTCATTGAACATTATGAACTGCTTCGAACACATCTACGAGGAAATAAAAAAATAGTAGAAATCTCTACTATTTTTTTTTTTTTTTTCTGGAATTACTAGAAACCTCAACATCAAAAAATTCTGACATAAGATCCCTTAAAATATTCAGAAATACTTGAAATTTTGCGCTTAGAACTAGAAAATTTCTAATAATAATTAAAAAACCCAAGAAGTATTGAATGTCAATGTACACTTGAAACTCAAATTTCCCATATAATCCCTGCCAGAATATGTACTATCATTTACATAATATGTTCACTATCTATATGTTAATCATTAAATTATATAATTAACCTTTCCAAATCTGATGTAACAAAGTTTGAATAATAATAATAATTTTTATTCAAATTAAAATGGAAAATTGCTAAAAGGAGAAGTTCTGTTACTGAATGAAAGCTCTCTCGAACTTTTTCACGGGGAGTGCAAATAAACTAAAGTTGACAGAAGGTAAGTTGAGTTATTGTTTTGTGTCATTACGACCAAAATGAAACGACCAACTTATTTTTTAGAAAGTTACTCTTACTGAAAGCTGTATCACACAATTTAGCAGCAAGTATAGAATATGTATACATAATATGTACGAGTATTTCATAACATGGTAGACTTGTGCAAGTTCTGAGATTTGAATTTCCAAAAAAATGAAGTAGAATTTTACTCTAGGTCATAGAATAGATCTCCGAGCTATGATATCATATTAACTGAAAACCAGTACCCTAGTACGATTAAAATCAAGAATTTCTAGTAAAAAAATGGTGTATATTCTGGTGAACTTGGACTCACATTCCACACAGATCTAGCAACACTAAAATGGAGAAAAAGAAAGAAGTAATAGAAGCTCGTTTTGCAAAATAATATAAGTATGTATGTAGTATGTGTCTTCAGCAATGGTCTTCATATAATTTAAAATCCTACATCCAATGAAACATTATCATTAGACTCATTAATGAAAACAACACATAAATTTAACAACATATATAACACATCTTGAACGACCAAGAGTTATACATATTAAACGTAAAAACACAAGAAAGAACGTGACAAGCTGTTAAATATGAAACAGACATTCTAGAAAATATGAACACATTAGTTACCATCATACATATTCATACAGTTAAAAATAAAATCACTTTATTGTTAGTAGAAGCAAAAACAGCATGGGTTAGTGGAAGACAAAAGGTTTACCTTTAAAACGGTTTCAAGACAACAAAAGTAGTAGATATTGTTAGAAAACAAATCAATTCAGTAACGAACTGATAAAATAACTGTATCCTACGACAAAATCGACAAAAATCTCGTCACAGTGTCTGAATAGGACGATGTATATGAAAATTGATCTCATTTGATCACGAAAAGACAATACAGACAATATTCACACTAAACAGAAACGTTGACAAATATACAACAACAAAAACAAGTATTACACAGTACAAAACTGTATATAAATCACAAATGGCAACATTGGAACACATATGTCACTTGTAACGCAACACTGTAAAACAGGGTTGCCACGTTTCGTAGTGACGATGGCGCAACCTCACGGAAGGCTACGGGAGAATACCTTGAGCACCTTGCAAGAGAACCGAACTCAAGTTTAGGGCGGAGCTAGTGGCGGTGGCCTTGGAATTGGAGGGGGAGCCGAAGCTCATGGCGGCCTTGAGGACACAGGGACTGGACGGGCCGCCCACCGAGCTGCCGAAACTTCCGCCCGCCAGACTACCACCTTGACCTTGAAATGACGAGAAATCACGTGACTGTTATGATGCGCTGTTGCCGAAGAATAGTTTATTTTTCGAATGATTTGTAATCATTGGAATTTTGTATTTTTTGTAGGACGGGCAAATAATACATATTTTTTTCTACATATTGAAAAACTTGATAGTTGAGTTTTATCTTAATTATTTGTTTGCTGATACAATAAATAGGCGGATACAATGATCACATTATGTATGGTGATTGGTGATATAACATTTACGCTTTGTGGGCTTATGAACATTATATCTCCCCAACACATAATTTTTTTTCAAATAAATGCCTCTCGGAAGCATAAAGCCGATATACTTGGTAGGGGAAAGTTCAATTTACATGGTAATTTTTTCGGTCCAAACTACCAGGAACAAAATGGACAACCTTGAGCGAAACTAGACGGGAGGCCAGAAATAAATTTCAGGGATGAGTGGGATTTCTAAAAAAAAACTCCCAAATTTATCCTTAAAGCTTAAATACCTATATAAAAAGTTTTTTTTGCGTCGGGCGATGGTTTGAACCCCCACCTCTCTCTTGGTCCTCTTCAGTGGGCACCAAAGCGAAACATATACTGGTGCTAAAAACAGTTCTATGAATAAGTAAACACGCAGAAGTATTAACAAAAGTTTCTTGCACGTTTACATATTTAATTTTAAAAGCACAGGGAGGAAAATGGATACAAATGGAGTTTAATGTCACGTATCCACTTTCTGTTCATTACGAGAAAAAAAAGTATCCCAAGAGAAGGGATGGAAATTAAAATATTGCTTCATGATTTTGAACAGATGGATATATCTCTTTTTAGAGTCCTTCAGAACATCACTGTTAAAATTTATGATACATTTAAAGTTGATTTTCAGTTCAAGTTTTACCTTTCTTGATTAAAAAATAAAAATAAATAAATATAAAACGGTATTTTTACTCAAATCGAACTAGGGAGATTCAACTCTTCCTGAGGAGACTTGATGTCTTCACTGTAATAAAATATGGGTGCGAAGTAAACACGAACACAGTAAGTTTATCACAGTAAGTTAGAAATGTTATACAGAGTACACAATGATAATTCCAAAAATGCTTAATTTGGCATGAATATAAATATCAGCTTATTCCTAATTTTATTGAAAAATTCATAAAACTAAAAGGGTAATATAACCTAAATCAATATTCAGTAAATGTTTTCTTCTTTTACTCTGTCTTACGGGCTAAGGGCAGTAGTCACAACCGTTACGCCACGGAGGCTGGGTAATATTCAGGTAAAAATATTCAGTAAATGTAATTGTCGAAATATGAAATGAAATGTCACACCAGCCTCTGCTTCAACTTTACTACAAAAGACTGGTATTGAACGTAATCCTGGACCCCAAACTTAGCTCTGCGCTATTTGCAAACTCCCCATCCACAAAAATTCCTGGGAGTGGATATTCAATCGCAAATAACTCATCCAACTTGACTTGTCCGTCGCTACAACAACAACCACAAGAGGTAAGTACATAATAAGATAATCAAGATTCAGGGCTTGATAACTCAACATTGATTCTCCTCTCTCACATCTTTCTCCATCTTCAACATTCATTTCTTTATTTTCATGTTCGCCGTTTCTCTCATCCGCGTTCTCCGTCAAAAACAGTCGCTCAAACTTTCTCAAAATGTTTTCTCATGTAAATTTTTCAAGAGATCTCTCAAGTTTTCTCCAAGTTGTTTCAAAGGCTCTGTTTTACTGTTCAAACTCCGGTCATGAAATTACATCTCGTCGTGTGCTTTACATTGTTATGTCTCCATTTCTCCATAACTTCTGTCTCTATGGTTCTCAACTTCGTCTTCTTGTTTCTCTCTCTCTCTGTAAAGACACTCTTATCCACTAGACACAACATCTATTTTTCTCTCCGTTTGATTATTTTCTTTATATTATTATTTATTTATTTAATGGTTAGTTAAGACTAAACCTAGGGATTTAATATGTTTTATAATTTTTCAAAATCCAAATCGGTGAGAAAATATCCAACACTAGATGGAAGGACATATTGGAAAACACAGAAATGATATACTCGTATTTTATACCAAAAAAAAGGTGTGATACGAAAACAAATTTGTCTGAAAAAGTTTATTTATTAATTATAATATAAGCTTACTTGGATACTGGTGGTATTAAATAAAGTATTCAAGTATATATTTTTTATCACATTTATTCACATTTTTCCCTAGTATTATTCAAGTAAACAGAAAGAAATAAAATTGCATGAATCAAGGATTCAACATTTTTGGAAAGAAGGAAGAAAACCAGTAGAAAATCGCTACAAATTGATACAAGCTAAAGTATACAACCGGACGTCAATTATACCATATAAATTTAAGTAAAATATATTTCACCTACCAAATCATTAAATTAAAATTATTTCTATTTTACGACATTAAAAAAACACTTAACACATACTTAATTCACTATGAACATTTCTCGATAATTCAGCCTATTAATTACACTCATGGCACATTTCACCTTAACATTCGTAAGGCCCGAAATGCACCAACTGGTCGTAATGTAGCATCATTTCTTGTAGATAAATATCATAGGTGAAGATAAAAAAAAAACAAACAAACATCACATATGAAAATGGGAAAAGAAAGATATGAAATAGCACATGATGGAACAACGAATGACGAAAATGCACAAAAAAAAGATGCAATAAAATTTTAAAGATGAGAAGCGTGAGAAAGAGCATGCTCAAGACGAATAAAATAGAAAAGGCAAGAGACAGCTAACGTAAATAAAATATTTAAAGAGATATTTATACAGAAACATGTAAGAAATAAGGAGATAGGGGAAATAAAAGAAATAGTGGCGGCATCAGGGATAATGAATATGTCACGTATGGAGTATGGCAAGAAAAATTATCAAGAATAATAATAGCAGGGTGTATGCGTTCGAAAGCTTTTTTTAGATCAACGATTTTGTTTCTAGAAAATCAACTTGCCTAAATAATGTTTGCCTCAAAGGTTCTTTTAATCATAGATGAATTTTGTTTGCAACTGATGCCGCGATGATCGAAAAATTGACGAAATTAAGTTTAGAATAATTCGAAACCGTATCCGATTCTTTGCGATTGACAATAATTACACATAAAATATGTATATTTATATATTACATTTTTAACTCCAAAATCAAGCTTTAACAACAAAAATCACGGTTTATTTCCGAATCCTCTGACGATTGTGACAAAGTCCTAACCCTCACGTCGGCGTAGCAAGGTAGACAAACTCCGAAATGTCACAGATTCACACCGCAGCACCCTGTATAGAACGATGGGACAGAAATATCGAGACGTACGAGATAAATGTGTGAAACTGTGAATACCGGGTACGGGAATTCAGAAAATGTCAGCGGCCATGACGGGACTCGCGGGGTACCTGTGCTGTGGTGACGTTAATTGAGACACTCAGAGCGGAAAAATTACAAAACAATAAATACGACATAATATGAGAAAATGAAATTTCCAGGGAAGACGAGAAAATGCCATTTTTTTTCATATCAATTATATGTAATTGAAAGAGGAACGGAAAGTGGATGGAGCATATACTTCTCGTAAATTGTATACAGACAGGAATAATTGAGGAAAATTTAGGTTAAAAAAAAAGAGAAAAAGGAAGTTGAAGTATCGTTAGATAAGTGAATGGAGAGGGAGACACCACCTATCATGAGATGATGGGTGGTGCGCAGGATCGCGAGAAGTGGAAAAAGTCGATTATAATAACACAAGTATGTATCTGTTTCTAGACAAATTTACAATTTTTGTGTGTTTCAAAAAGTGAAATTTGAAAATATCTTTTTTTTATTATCATTTCTTTATTGATACCTACTCGAGTTATCAAATTATTGATACCTACTCGAGTTACTTCGAAGTCATCAAATTTATTGAATAAACATTAATTGAAATACCTAAAGCAAAAATAATGCAGTTTAAAAATTATGAGCTTATTGAAAAGCATGGTTGAAAAAATCAAAACCACACGTAATGCAAAAATGTATAGAAAAATACATCCACAAGCATTCCCAAAACCACAAAAACTTTAGAAAAGCGTTCCCGATTTCTTTTCTTTGAATCTAGATTGCTCCAAAGACAAAACGTATACTCGTACATAATATATGATGCAAAAAGTAATATTGAGAAAAAAAAGAGAAAAGTGTAAAACGATTTAAAGAAATAGGTAGGGGAAAAAATCAAAATTCAAAAACCAAAAGAAGACCCGAAGAAATTAGGATGACCGAAATGAAAAAACAAGAAATAAGAAAAAAATGAAATAGCTGTTTGAAAATGTTTGAATATGAATCCTAGGGTAGATGTTTCTGTTTTCTGTTTTTAATACATAGAAATAATGATTTTTATTACCTCATATATTTCGGTTTTGTTCTTGAAAAAACATAAAAATTCTTTTTTTGTTAAGATTAATCAGTGTGACGAAGACCAGTATCTTGAACATACATATTTAGTGTTATGTTAGTCTCAAGATGAACTTTCAATTGTAAAAGTTTGAGAAAAATTCTAGATGTAAGGTGTATGCCCTTGCTGTGATATTTATTCTCAAGTATCAAATTTAAGAGTTTTGAATTACCAATAAGATGCGTAGTATTCTAATACATTATAACAAAACACGTCGACAGATTTGATTCCCGAAATCAGACCCATTTAAAAGAATATTAAAGAATTCCGAACACACCTACAGTTTCTTGAAGTTTCTTGGGTAAACAGAATATGGGCAACACATAGGGTAAGTTACTATTCTACAATATTAGAAATTAAGAGGCAAGTGACAGAAAAACCGATTTGAAAAAAAAACACAAATAGATGCTTGAGCTTTAAATTTTGAACTATTTATGTAGACGATATTATAATAATTTAGGACAATATTCTACAGTAGTTTTTTCGTGTTATGTTCAAAAAATGTAGAAAACAACTTTAATTTAAGAATCTCTAATTATCTATTCAAGCATCTACTTCGTTTTGTCTCATACTACCTAAAATTTGTCTATTTTTCAAATGGTCAAAGCTTGTTCTTAATGCAATAATTGTAGTATCTATAAGCTTTAATGTTTCATTTTTAGAGCCTATTAGGCAACAATTTTCAAACCAGACCGCTGATTCAACCATATTTTTGCAAAAACCAAGTGCTGTGGTGCAAAAAACCTTTTTAATTATTAGAACTATCGGTAAGATGTTAGTGTTGTTAATATTTCTTCTTCTTTAGTCAATAAAAACTTTTTAGTTAGCATCGATCAAACTCAAGAGGAATCAAAGGTCTGACCTCTACTTAAACTTAAACTGAAAGCTGGAAAATGGTAATACAAACCAAAATTCAAAACAAAGCAAGCCTCATTGGACACTGTTATGAAAAATGAAAAGGGTTATCTCAAATCGGCTTATCTAGGCTGCGATGTTATGGTTGAATTAATTTTGATAGGCTTGAAAAAGCCAGGACCTTGTCAGCAATCTAGAAAATGACCCAATATTATCTTCCATCTAGAATACCTACATACATTTCTAACGATTTTCCTGGACGTAATTGGTAGATTTTCCATAAATTTTCAAAGGTCAGACCTTTGATTGACAACGAAAACAATCAAGATTATGTGATTGAAAACGTTTTTGGTGTGGTGTTTGAAATTACCTTCAGGGTCTTTGGCTATCACAGTTGAGCTTCGGTCCACGCCTCCTTTTTTGTCCTCTACATCATTTTTCATACAAAACACACAAGGGAAAATAAATTAAATTCAGCATTTAATCTATCGTTAAGACAAGGGTGAGAAATGAAATGGTCTGGAAGAGTTATGAAATAAAATTTAACTTATCTCAAATTATTTTTTTTTGCATTTTGAGAAGAATAACGTTTCCAAATGGATATAAATTATGTAGGCTAAGTCGAAAATATATGTATGTATTGTGTTTATGAAAGTGTTTTGTGGTTAGATGAACGTGAAAACATGAAATAATGTAGTACACAGAAAGAAGAAAACATCTTCAATCTTGTATGTATTACTCAGATATTTTCTAATGAAAGCTACATAATATCAAACATCTTTTTTGTTAAGTTTTACTCATCTAATTTTGCTCTTGAATATAAACAAAAAACAAAACGAGGTCTGAAAACATAATTAAATAAATTAAATTAAGCAAAAATCAAAATGAACTTTAAAAAAACGTTAAGAAAAGAGAATAGGTCATATTTTTCTCATTTCTTTTACCAACTATAAACGTCATCTTGAAATTCTTAAAACGACGGAATCATCATGCAGCTAAAGAGTTAGAAAAAATCTCGACAAAAAAACTGCAAAAGAAAATAAAAAAAAAAACCAAGTAATAAAATAAAATTTCAACAAAGCTTTTAATTTTGACATTTACATTATTTTTTCACCAAACGGGAATCTGTCAACAAACCTTTGAGACAGTTCGTTGCCTTTGAGAGAATTTTTACTGAATAAAAAAATGTAAATTATATGCCATTACCGGAAAGAAAAGAATAGTTTACTTTCTCATCACTACAGTTTTCTTTTACGGTTCCTACAACTTCTACTGACTAGATTTTTACGGTGAAAACTATTTCCCCATCGAAGAATTCCAACAAAAAATTGTTTCTGTTTTATTTGTCAAAGATTTTGCACTCTAACCTAGCACATTTCGTAAAATAATTATTGCTATTGTTGATACATCAAACAAATGAGTGCTTTTCAGCTATGGTGAACTATTGATTAAAAAATAAATTTAGGAATATTTTACAGGATTAACCTCTATTTCTATCAGTTGTTTTCCCAGTTGTAAAAGGTCCCTCACAAGACATCCCTTCTGTTCTACGTTCAGATGGGTATTAGACAAGCGTAAGAACAGCATATTGAAGCTTACTCGTAAAGCCTCTACCACGGCAAACTTTCTTTTTATAGCAGCTGAGAAGAAGCACACCCAAGGAAAAGTTAATTGCATAAAGGTGGTGGTGTATTATTTTATAGAAGCAACTTAAAATGAGATCGTAAAATTTTATGTTTGAAATTTCTTGGATGTTGGTTGATATTAGGCATTCATGGACTATGACAGAATAATATTCAATGTCATCCCTTCTATTTGATATTAGTAGACGTTAATTAGGGTGTGTCACAGCATTTTCCCTTTATCTCTACATACTCTACTTTCGTAGGCCAACAGTGCTGAATTTTCCCCCTAAGCAGAGCTGAAATGTCAATACATTGACCAAAGCGGCAATGCGGCGGCCATACTTGGCACATTTCCTGTCAACCAAGGGCGCGATGAGGCTTTTGTACTATGATTTTTAAATAATAAATTCCTAACATAAATGTTCTATTAACACAAAAAAATACATTGACTATGTACAATGTAAATATATAGATGATTAACAAAACATCTTCAACATTCTTGAAACCAGAATCTAGGTGCCTATTTTCAGCAGTGTACAAAGTTAACTGATTTGAATATAAGTGGTTGTGTCATACATATTTTAAGCGGTCTACTATTTATTGCATTTACATATGTACGCAAATAGCATTTATATGTAAGCAAATGGATTTATTCAAAGATTGTACAGCTAAAAGCGTATGCGTGAAGATAAATAGCCGAGATTATCCGGTTTTTTCATTTTTGATGTACACATCAACAGATTAATGAATTTTAAATTAAATTCATTAAGAAATTAGTACAAGATTTAATACAGGTGAACCAAATTTATACTAAAAGCGTCTAGTTGTAGGTAATAATAATAAGGCCTCTAGGTTGAACAATTAGATCTATGGAAATAAATGAAATATAGCACATCAGATGATTCTGTACAAAAGAGTTTAAAAAAGCCATTAAATAAGCTCTTTAATAATTTCAAAGGAGCTTTAAAGTTTCTCTCAACTTCAGTCAATGTGATTTCAAACTTTAGTGAAAACCACTAACATAATACAATCAAATACCATTTTTCTCAATTATTTTCGAGTGAAAATGCATCCATTATTAATTTGTTTTTTTTTTTTTTTATAATAGAAACATTAAGAATCAACTTGATGTTTTATTTGTTCTCCACGCTATAAAGGAATATTTCTATACTAGCTCTCCATTACTCTATAACAGACATGCCCGTATGTTAGTGTCAGCATTTGGATGTCCTCTAAAGAGAAGTTTAAAATGAGAAGTCATCTAGATACAGGCCCAATGGTGAGGTAATACATGGAACTACATGGTTGATGTGTGGCAGGTAGAGTGCTTTGTTTGGCCTACCTCATAATTGTTCAGAAATCCCTGCGGCCAAATCTATTTAAAACCAAACAGTGTGGATTGTGCGCGCCAGAGAGATTGCAAACAAGTAAAGACACCCCGTTAATTTTATTTTCAATATTAACAAAATAATCTATCAAAATGAACGGTGGATTTTTCAATTAAACTGTAAGAAACTTTTCCACGTGGGGATAATTTTAGATTAAGCAACACTTCATGTGGGCTATATTTTTACAATAATATTTTGCCTGTGTTGATGAGAAAATATTTTTGAATTTTGATCCAATACATGCTATCATATTACCTGAATTTGATAACCAAATACTATTTTTGTAAATACAAATTCAGATATTTCAAAGGAAAAATAAAAGTTTAATGATGAAAAAACCCCGTCAGCATTCTAATTTTTATACAAATATTACATAATTATGTACACACAAAAAACATATACACAATTACCTACACACCTTCCCATAAAACCTAAAAATATTAAACAAACCAAATAAAAGAATAGGCAAGTCAGCAGAAAATAAATGAATAAACAATAAAGAAGAAATCATACAAAAAAACTCAACAAAATGCTAAATATTCCATAGGTAAGCTATGTTGGAATCAAAAATTCCTTTTTATACGTCTAAACTCTAATGAGTCACAGTAGCACATCTAAAGTTGCATAACAAAGGTCGTCTAATGAGACCAAAATGATTTAACGTGGCATGATCATTGATCATCTTATGTAATTCAAGATGCTTTTGACATAAAAATGTACCGTAAAAGATTTTTCAAAATGAAATCTTGTAGTAAGAAAATATTCATAAAAGTAAATTTTCAGATATTGATACAAACAAATAAATTAATGCACCTTCTACGGTAGCGTCTAATGGGGGAGGGGGTGATGTGATTTGGATAATGATATTTAACTCCTAAATGAAATGGTGAGGTCTAAGCTGTGCTCAGGTGAACTAAAAGCCTTGATACCAAAGTCTTGTATTTTTTTGAACTAGGTATACTTAGATTATCGTTTAGTATTGTATTTTTTTTAGTTTTTTTTTTTAATATCCGATATAATGGAATGGTGTGATAAGATTGTTAAATTTAAAGATTAATGTAGTTCACAAACAGAAATTGAATTTCAAGATCAATATTTAAGAATTATTGTATGGCTGTAAAGCTGATAGAACTCAGAATTAATGCAAGACTTTAGTAAGTAATGAAAAAGATTTGGAATCCTGCAAACATATCTGGTATGTGCCGTTGTTTTATGGTGAAACCTAATAAGTTAAATAGGTAATTAAAAAAAAAAAAAACACATTACAAATTATGAATACAAAATTTACACTAGAAGATTATTTCGTTAGAAAACTACCATGTAGTTGAATTTTATTCGACTTGAAAATATATTTACAAGTACAAAAAAAAAAATGTAGGCGATATTCTTTGATAAATTTTATGTAATGTTTTATACATCCAATAATAATACTGAAATATTTAAACTGTCACTAAGGCAATAAAATTTCCACGTTAAGATATGAATTTCTTATTGATTTGGGAACTTCTAAGAAAATTATCTATTAACACATATAAAAAAAGAAACTTCGACAACGATATTGTATGTCGTTATATCTAACAGTAGTGATGATGTAATATGCTTGTATAACTAATATTTCTTTTTTTACTACAGAAAAAAAGAAATAACAACTTAACTTTTGAGGTTTTTCTCAAAAAAGAAGAAAAAAATGTATTGAAAAAAAATTGCCAATGTTAGAACAAATGTTTAAATCTTGAATATTCGAATATTAAACCAGCTTCCGGTGAAGAGATGGCAGCGCTTTTACCTCAGTCGACAAGGCTGCCTCGATATTCTCTAATCCTATCATTCTAAAATTTCCTTTTTACGAGCCTGGTCTGAAAAAAATTCCTCAGACAAGCAAAACGTAAAATTGTACATTTAATAAATTTAATTTAAAACAAGGAAAGTCTAGAAAATTCAATAAGAACAGAAAAAAATGAGTTCGGTGGTGGTGGTGGTAGATGGAAAAGAAAAGAAAGATAATGGGGCATTTGACCTTAACAGAAACAACAGACAAGCAGGTCTGGCTCTAGGACGAGTAAAGGTCGCAGGGTTTGAACTTTTACAGAAGATGAGTTTGGAAACAGACATTATTGAACTGATGAATAGTACTATCAATATCAATTGTTAAGGTTTTTCCCAGGAAAGGAAGAGAATTTTTTGCAAAACTGTTTTTCTTAGAAGCAAGAGCTTTACATGAAGAGATTTCTTTAAACACAAATAGAAAATTTATAGCTCCAATAAAATTTTACACTTGCATCACCAAACAATGACAACGTCACCTTTGAGCATTTTTATTCAGTATCAAAATTTGTTTAAGTTTTCAAGTTGGAAAACTGTTTTCTGTTGAGTGGGATAATACTTTTGTGATGTTTCAATTTGCACAGTAATTTCCCTACAAGTTCCGGGCCTGACCATTCTCAAGGGCGTGGTACCTCTGGTAGGGGGAGCACTACACTCTGCAGATACACAAAACAGGAACATTGAGAACAGATATAATAAATTTTCAAAGAAGAAAAGGGAAGTTGTGAATATATTAGGGTACAAAACTCGAGTATGGAAAACAAGGGAGCGTTTTGTTTTCCGTACACGAGCACATTACACAATAGTGAAGTAGTTCACAAGAAAGAAGATGTCCGACTGGGGAAAGTTAAACAGGGAGCAGACTAACAAACCGTAAAGAGTCGTAACTAAATGGCATATTAAAAAGGTTTTAGAACGGTAGTTTACAAGAAACAAGATATCTGACAGATTTCCAAGATTTTAATTAAATAGATTTGAAATAAAGAGAAGAGTCTTTGGAATGGTTGGCCAAGTGTCCAATTATAAAAGACAGAGATAAAAATATATTGGATCACGACGAGCTGGGTTATTTCGTCTCTAACAAGATTAAACGTAAGAGTATGTCTTGTCAAATCAATTAAATAAATAAAAGTAAAAGTCTACTTTTAAGTTTAAAATTTAATCGACAGTTATACATTCAATATAATAAGGAAAACATGACTGAAGTATTTTACAAACATATTACGTCAGATACCACTAACACCAATGGCAGATAGTAAGAAATGTACCAAAGAAAACCGTAGGTATTTTTAAAATATAAATACACAAAATATGTAGAAAAACGTTGAACATCTACCACCATACATAAATGTAACTGAAAGTGTAACTTGTTATGTACAATAAAAAAAAAAAAACGAAATGCTCAGAATTTAATTAAACTTCTGCAGACATTAGTGGTTCTGGTTTCGTTTTCCTCGATGAATAAACTAAAGAACACCTAATTCATAGAAATGAAAACTCAACACTGTGTTGGTACTGTTTGCACATCGCAAGAAGAAAAAGGTACTGTTTGAACATAGAGTGTTGCATAAAAAGCCACTTAAAGAAACATTGAATAAAGTAGCATGTGAGCAAAACACGTTCGATTGTCCGTTTAAAACTTTCATCTTGTAATTTAATCTATTAAAAAGAAAAGTAACTGGGAAGATTTTGAATACTTACAACGAAAATTATCGGTTACAATATGTCCCTTTTTGAGATGAACTTATCAATAACCGAAAAAAGAGAGCTTGTCCAATTTGAACAAAGAAATGTGTTCAAAAAGTCAAAAGGACGCATTTCAGTGTAATTAGGAAATTGAACATTGAAAATATTCTATACTTTCTTTCAAACACAGGGCTTCATGAAGCTCTGTCATTGGTGTAAATTCGTTGCCCACGTTAGTCATTGGACAGCATGAACATCAGAACCTGGTCATAAGCTAATCTGAAGTTGACCTTTTATTATTCATTTTGCAAGAAAAGAAAAAAAAAAAACAAATGTCTAATATTTGTAACAGAAAAATAAGTCTATTTTTTAACAGAAAGTCCAAATTGTCAGATAATACCTATACAGAAGTTAGACAAATCTTCCTGTTAAAATTTAACATCAAAATGCACATAATTATACTCGTAATTGGAAGGAATTAAATATTCTACAATATAAAACAAGACATTTTCTTGAAGCACTAACAGAGCCTGATGAAGACAGATTAGGAAGCAAAAGCGGACGTATTTTCAAGAATTGATAATAAAGTTCTACATTCATTTTCAGAAATATAAGCATATAAACAGATAGAAAACGAAGAAGGACTCGGGGGGGGGGGGGGGGGGGGGAACAGATAAAAAATATGCTAAGAAATCAAAAGAGTCTAAGATGAAAAGTTGAAGTTGTGGGGTTGAAAAATTAAAATAGGTATTCTGTTAAGAGGAATTATTCAGACTCCAGAATTAAACAATAATCTTATAATAGACAAAAATATCCTAGTTTAAAGAATAATAACGATTAAAAAATCAAAACTTGATGAAGCACTCTTCATCAAGACCTAATGCCTACTGTAGACTCTTTCAAAACACCTTTTTTTCATCTTTTATAAGATTTTTCATACAATATGATGTTTTTCTTTAGATTTCTAGCATTCAATATTTTATAAAAGAGGGGACTTTCTGTATATCCGTTCCCAAGAGACCAAAAGCAAGAGAAAAATGAGAAAGTTTTCATGTGGGTCAAAGGGAAGCACATAAAATAAAGAAAGATCACCAACTCTGTTGAAAATAAATAAATCATGAACAACATAAAACAAACATAGGCGATACATATTATACCAATATACCTACCTATATGTGGGATTTAAAAAAAAAAAAAAAAAAAACATTCAAAGCTAGTAAGAAAGGTATAGCAACAAATTGCAGGTCTCAAAATGGGCAAGAGGAGAAGAATGAATGTAAATAAAATGACATAAAAAAGGAAGAAATCAATTGAGAGATGAAAGGAGAACGAAATTGTTTAGCTTTCGAATTTCGGACATCAAACAGTCAGACTTTCAAAGTAAAAATGAGTTTATAAAAGACGCAAAAGAAAAACGGTTAACCAAAATCCTGTGCGTCTTTGTCGGTCCGGTCTTACAAATAACATACAAATACAAAGGGACGAGGAAAAGCCTAAATAATGTTATGTAGGGATACACAGTTGTACACGCTGACGAATTGTAAATAATATGTTATATTTATTGGAAAGAAATTCTAAGATTGAACACAAAATATAAAATGTTATAAAATAACTTATGACTATTCAAATGATACAATTTGGTAGGTGTTGGATTAATTGAAAAAGTAGAATCCATAATTCTCAACATAAATGAGACTTAATAATATCAGTTTTATAATACAGTTTAATTAGGAATATTCTCAGTTAGAGTTGAATAAAAACTATATTAATGTGACTATGTACACGAAAAATTTGATTAATTTGTACGAATGTTAAATTTTAGATAATTTTGAAATTCATAATGTTACAGTCAAACACCTACTTACCATTGTTCAAACGTGATTGAATTTTTAATGTGACTAGAAATTAATTGTATCCCATTCCACTATTGGGAGGTAAATAAAGATATTTATTAAAAGGAGGTATGAGCACAGAACGATGCAAATCTATACATACAAAACCTAGGTCTTTCGAATGAACAGATTACACCATGGTTCTGCTGAAGTGTCATAGGGGTTGCCAAGAACCGACAGAGGTTGTCTTGTAACGCAAGGCTGGTCAATATTAAACAGAACCTTTATCAAAAAAGTCGATTTTGTAAGTAGTGTATGACAAACGCACCAAGAGAACTACTTGAAACACCTGGTTCAGTATTCTGAACTGAATGAGACATTGGAACAAATGCTAATCAAGGGAAAATCCGATTCAGAATACTGAACAGAATAATCTTTTGAAAGATCTAGTTCAGTCTGCTGCACTGATCAAAAGGAATGGTTCATTTAACTGAAATTGTTGATGAAAAGTATCTTGTTTCGATTTATACATAATTGAGTACCTGGAAACTCAGCTCGTATTTTAACTGAAACTTTGAATTGGTGGAATGGGATACTCGCTAAACTTCAAACAAATGTGATGAAAGGGGTGAGTTCTGGAACTTACCTTTGATGTCATCATCCTCCAGGGTCGTACTGCTGTCTGTCGATTCCTTCACTTGAGATCCATCGCCTTTCTTGGTAACTATGCTTCGGCCTACAATAATAATAATAAGGGCGAAACCGCACAGATATCATAACCTGACAAGAGTAAAGGGTCAATGGGAGGGGCTGAAGAGTCAAATGGAATGCTACAATCCCTTGGATTGTAGCGGTCATTTGAGATTTTAAAACCTGGAGTTCTTCGAAATCACCCGTTAAAACCCAAAATTCAGGTAGATTGGTCAAAGTCTCGAATCTCTTTGAACATTTGAACCTCACCTGATCAACTTCCTCTAATAGGTAGGTAGGTCTTCTTTTGTTATTATTTGAAAACTGTCTCATGCATTGTTTGAAAACTGAAACTAGTGTAGTGAACCTTGCCATCGTTTCAGAAAGCACTTACATAAACCCCAAAACTCACTTTCGACCGTCACACAACCCGCTCTGGTTGGTTAATTTGAACCAATTAACCAATCAGAATGCGTTGTGTGACGGTTGAAAGGGAGATTAGAGGATTATGTGAGTGAGTGTTTCCTGGAATGAACGAACGCCTAGCCACAGAAATTGCGCAAATACTGAATTATTAGGTATTTGAAGGAAAAACTCCAGGAGATATTTTTAAAATTTCTAGTAAGTGGTGATACAAGCAAGCGTAGAATATCATCTGAATCTGATATATTTATTTGGCAAAAAAATAAAAATGGCAAAACGACACTTCTAACGCATTTTTATTATTTATTAAACAATATCAAAAACAAAACAAAATTATTTTCTTCATCTTCGATACAGACATTTTTTTATATCCCAAACATGTTTTCATATTCTGTAGTATCAAAAATAAAATTTTACAGCAACGAAAAGAAAATGGCAGCCTTATTTTAAGCTGATTTTCGAGCACATCAGATCTGACAATAACTTCTCTTTGGTTATTGACATTGAATTTAAGTATGGTCAAAACTTGATATATTTTTTTTTAGTCCTACTGCTCAATGTACTTTTTTTACATACATGAATCACCATTTACTACTTATAAAAAGGGTTGGACACACAGTTCAGAAGTACAGAACTTTCGAGGGGGGGGTTCACTAAAGGGTTTTCAATTTGGAAAAATGTAGGTACATAATATGCAAGGATGGTTTACGAAGCAAGTTTTGCTAAACACCTCCTGGAAGTAGCAGAACTATGGGTCACTAAAAATGTGTCATCAATGGACAAGAGCCCTACGATAGTACAACCTCCGTGATTACATTAAACTTTTCAGATATCAAAGTCTCACCTTAACTTGGTTCACCATACTAAGTGGAGTTACTTGAGGAGTAACGGATGGAGTAAGAGGAGAGAGAGAGAGAGAAAAGAGAGAGAGAAAAAGGAGAGAGAGAGAGAGAGAGAGAGAGAAGAGAGAGAAATGGAAAAGAAAATCTGTCAAGTGCGTCGGGAAATTTTTTAGGAATTGAATTGAATCAAGACCCTACGTATAGGAGGAGTGCCATCGACCATGAGATCTGATCCATATTTAAATGGGAGGGTTTGTGAACAAAAGTAATCAAGTTGCTCATCGTAAACCAACCTTTTAATTAATTTCAATTTCAAAGTATTAGAGACAAAACTGACGATTAAGTTAACGAGAAATTTTTCAATGTTGGAAATTGTTCATTTTTTGGGATTGATTCTTATTGAACTTGATAGGTTTCATTAAAACTGAATGTGGCTCGGTACACCCAAATAGATGAGGAATCACGGAAGCCATCCAAAACCGTGTGAAAGAACCTACGCAAGTGTGGAAACATGTGGTTGTCGAGCCACATTTGGAGATGTAAAAGTAGTAGGCTTCAAAAGAATCATTCTTTATCATAGAATATGACCCCATTTTTTTGAAAAACTCTTGTTAACCTAATCAATAGATAAATTTTGGTAAATCTCAACATAAGACTATATTGTACAATCATAGTAAAGTTACTAAACATTATTGTTTGAAAATGACTCATGCATACCTTTTAGAAAAGGTAAAATTCATTATGGTAAAAGATATCATGCATGCAGTTAATAACTATTATTAGTTACAATAAATATGTACAGTCACGTTTCGGCTTTACCACATGAGAGTGGGGTCCGATAAGTAAATAATACACACCTTTTGTACATAATATTTACTTATTAAGTACAGCTACTGTTATTATATATTCATGGAGATGTGTCAAAGTTGTAATTTTTTAATTTTTGTTATAATGAAAATACAATTAAATATAATTCATACATTAAGAAAACAATTGTTACTTACTTTTGTTTGTATGTTTATATTTACAAAATTACTATTTGTAAATTATGTAAACGTGAAATTTGGGGTCGGATGAAAATGCTCTTGCTAGCTAGCTATCATTCCACAAATGGGCTACATTCTCAGCTTTCTTCACAGAGTGCTTGCCCCTTGCTTGCTTGAGCTACTAGCTAGCATTCGACCCGGCC
Organism: Bactericera cockerelli; assembly: GCA_024516035.1. Classification (NCBI taxonomy): domain Eukaryota; kingdom Metazoa; phylum Arthropoda; class Insecta; order Hemiptera; family Triozidae; genus Bactericera; species Bactericera cockerelli. The sequence goes on from CM044960.1 coordinate 30,640,033, forward strand.
ATAAGTTTAAGACAAGTGTAATGCCTGTGGCATTCTTCCAAAGCCAAACATGTGTCATCTGAACTCTTTTCCAAGTACAATCGAACATAGATATTATGTGGAATTCCTAAAGTGCCGGTCCCGACACCTGGAAGGTCGGAATACCGGGATATGTGGAATACCTGATATGGGAATACCTGTGATATGCAGAATACCTGGACAAGTGGACTACCTGGATATGTGGAATACCTGGATTATAGAATATCTGGATATGGGAAATATCTGGATAAGTAAATACCTGGATATGGTGGAATACCTGGATATGTGAAATACCGGGAAATGTTGGAATACCTGGATATGTAGAATACCTGGATGTGTGGAATACCTGGATATGTGGAATACCTGGATATGTAAAATACCTGGATATGTAAAATACTGGATATGTAAAATACCTGGATATGTGGAATACCTGGATATCTGAAATACCGGGATATGTGGAATACTTGGATGTGGGAAATACCTGGAATATTGGAATACCATGGATATGTGAAATACCTGGATATGTGGAATACATGGATATGTGAAATACCTCTGGATATGTGGAATACCTGGATATGTGTATTACCTGATATGTAAAATACCTGGATTTGTAAAATACCTGGATATGTAAAATGCCTGGGTATGGGGAATAAAAGTGTCGGTCTCGGCGATTCCATATATCCAAGTTCGATTGTACTATACACTTTGGATGAAAATTATTAATTATATTGAAATGCACAAAGTCTTCCACCAATATTTTATTTTATCAATAAAAAATTCATTGATTAAACTGACTTGGAATGCTTGCAATATTTTAAAAGTTTTTTTTTTTAACTTTACTTATTTTTTTTACAGATACATAAGGATAATATTTTGCGGAGGACTCAATTCTCAGTGTAATGTCAATGCCTCGAATTTCAGTTACGAGACGTCAGAATGAATTTCAGAGTTGCAAAGCAGTATTTTATTAGGGCTGACTGAGCTTGTTCCCCGGAATAGGATACAGAACCTCTATTCCTTTCCATATTCTGAATCTGAAGCTAACTCAATAACAAAGTGTCAACATGGATATTGTCACATGTATGTTATACAAAATATATATCATATGTGATATGTATACAGCTATACAGGGTGTTCGATTTTTTCCTTACAAAAAGAGATTGAAGAATATTTGTTAGTTTGGAAAACTTTGTGGAAATGTAGGATATAATGGTTTTGAACGGCACTATGTCCCATGCAGTCGTATACACAACATTTTTATTTAATTTTCTGTAATTGAAAATTAAAGGAAAACATTATTGACTGCAATTTTATTTTACCGAAAGAAAAACATCTACAAAGAAGAGACAAATCTCGTAGTAATTACTCGTACAACAATGACATTTCATTAAGTAGTAGTTACATGACCTCAGGTATGAATGTATGTAAACTGTACAAGTGTACGGTGGTTGAATTTAAAACACAAAACACATAAAAGTGTGCTATACAGGCTATACTGCTAGTACATATGAAAGAAAGATAATGAAAGATCTTTTCTTGTTCAGAAAGTTTTAAAAGATCAGTTAATATTAAGAAAGATGGAATCAGTCAAACTAGAAATTTTGTTTTTGCAACCACAAAAAATCTCTAACTTGTTAACACTAAAGGTATATTTAGTGGTTAATAAAATAGGTCTCAGTATGGTTGGTGAAAAGAATTACTAATAATAATAAAAAAAAAAACAACAAACACTATTAAGAAAAAAAGAAAGTTCAAACCAAATTTGAGTCTTACCACTTTCTGAACAGAAACAGCCATCATAAAATTGAATATGATGGCAACAATGTACAAGTTCAGAGAGGACGTGGAAATGACAACGTTGTACGAAGAGGACAAAGAGAAATATGTACACCATGCACAGAGGTAGCAGAATGGCGGGAGAACAGAGTAAAATAAGATAAATAGCGCTGATATAATACCCCCAAGAATTGAAATACCCAAAGCAATTAGGGAGATTGCAATTTTTTTCATATACTTGTACACACAAACATTTGTTTACAGGGTGGAACAGAAAAGGAAACCACGGAGTTTCACAGAAGGTTATTTTACAATAGTATTTTTGTATAAATTGCCGCAGTAATTAAGGGCGGAATTAATAGACAACATCAATAACTTAAGTCGTTGGTAAGTGTGGGTTTTCCCTATCTTACATAGTACGCAATCGGTGACTTGCGCCACAGAGGTATTACAAAAACGTCTATTAATTCCGCCCTAAATGCATGCGCGGATATAGCCCTCTTGTACTGGGGGGGCACAATCGCACAATATACCTAACTAGCAAGCCGCTTCGCAAGCCTATCACACACACAGACACACACACACACACTCACACAGACACACACACACACTCACACATACACATACACACACAAATGTCAATATTTTTTGTATCCATTTCTTGTCTTTACTGGAGCTCAAGAATGGCTCATCAGAATGTCAAATGAACACTCCAACCCTTGCAAAAAAATTCTCGCTTTGAGTTGATAGTTCGTCACGACATATTTTGAGAAAAAATGTCATTCAGGTCAAAAAACGTAAATACTTTTTGTTTACCCATCCATTTTATGTCCTTACTCAACGTAGCTCAAGAACGGCTCATCAGAATTTCGTGATTGATATCTCAAATGAAAAATTGAACCCTTGCTTAAAACTTTCTCTTTTTGAGTTGATACGCCGCCGCCGCGCCGTGGCACCGTCACGATAAATTAAAAAAAAAAAAAAAAATGTAATTTCGGTCGAAAAATGTGATTTTTTAGCGTCACCTATCCTTTTTTTGTCCTTACCCCGTGTAGCTGAACCCTGATCCAAATGGACCTATAGGTAAAATTTCAGGTTTCTCGGACAATCTTTGTGGATTTGAAATTTTTATTATTTAGTTATTTCTTATTGGTCTTAGAATTGGGAATTATTTTGGGTCCCGTGCCCCCCTAACTTATTGAGATCTTTTTTTGTTAACGGGATTAGTCTTAGAATTGGGAATTATTTTGGGGCCCATGCCCCCCTAACTTATTGAGATTTTTTTTACGGGATTAGTCTTAGAATGGGGAATTATTTTGGGGCCCGTGCCCCCCTAACTCATTGAGATTTTTTTTTACGGGATTAGGTATAATGAAATTTGAGAAACACAGCTTACCGAAAAAATCTGGGGGGCACGTGCCCCCCGTGCCCCCCCCTATATCCGCGCATGCCTAAATGTAAGTCAGAAGGAATGCATTTTATAGAATTGAAAAGCCCGTATTTCCTCATTTTATTTTCTCTCAATGTTCTGCGGCTTGATTTTTCAAGTTAATTTCTATACACATACCCCGTATATTATTAAATTCAGGCCACCTGATTTAGTTTGTTACACCCTGTATAATACAATGAAATTAGTTTGATGAATAAAATGAGATTTAACGAGCTACTGAGTCCATTAAAACAAACTCTAAAAGTACCCAGTTTATCGTTCCACTCCTGCACTAATGTAGAAATATGATGCTTGGTGCATATTATATGATGCATATTCAAAAGAGGAGACCCTATGACAATGTTCTGTAACATAATAACCAAAAATTTTGGAAAATGAAAAAGCTACGTTTTTACACTAAATCCCATTTACCTAGTTTCTATAGAATAATGCATGTTGTAAAAACACAGTATTTTCATTCAAGTAATGGGTGTTTGCATTAACTTTGCACGTTTATATTTTCAAATAAATTTGTCTTTTGGTTACCATTTGCAATTTATTAATACCATTTAATTAGGTTTTGTTAAAGACATTGACAGTTAAGTTTTGAAAGAAAAAAAAATATATTTATGTATATCAAAAAGAGAATGATTTTGCTGATGGTATTGAAAATGCAGTTTTTATGTCATAACCAAAATCATTCTCTTTTCGACGAACATTTTCGACACCAAAATAATAATATTCTAGCAGAACCAATCTCAATTATCTACTCAATTACCATGCACAGATATGAATCTTGACATAACGACACAGAAATATTAAAAATACTTATACCTAGAATATGGTGAAATGCTTCAAAAGACACAACACAGAGACAGTCAGCTATGATACTTTTTTGGTACAGATTAATACAGTAGTTTTTACAGTGATTTTAATAGGTAAGGGACCAATTGCATTGTTGTCTTCATCAAGTAGGGATCTATTGCAGTGAAGGTCGAAGGGATTTAATAAGGGTTCTACGTTGGATATAGGGAGAAACTTTGGTAGACATTATTATTAATATTATTACAATATATAGTTTCTGGGGTGGGGGCATTTTTATTGGAAACTACAGGAGAGAGATAGAATGATGTATTGAATTTGATATTACAATTAATTGTGTACCTACAGATCGGTTTTTAGTATCCTAAAAAGAACAAGATTTATTATCCTGTTCCATTTGAGCCATCATATTCCTCGAGGTACTTACTTATGTATTTTTATGTCTAACTAGTCCATCAGTAATTAGTCCAAGTGACCAACGTATGTTATGGCCCATAGAACATCTCTTTTGTATATAAGTATGTACCATGTATGAAGAATTTTAAAAACACGGATGTAAGTATGAAGATGTGCTAAGTTTCGGCAAAATCAAAGCTGTAAAACCTTGCCTAATATCTCGGAAATGAATATTATTCAAATTTAACAATTTATAAAGATAAAAAAAATCCCTAGTTAAAAAAAAAAAAAAAAAAACATGACAAGGCTTACAAGATGATAATTAAAAAATAATGGAAAAATCATTAAGCTTAAGAGAATTTGTGTCAACTTCTAATGCAGCTGAGAACAATTGAAAATAATGTCACGAGGAAACAACAGTGACTTTTCTGAGCGGCGGGGCGCGGCGTGAGAGTTCGACCATTAAAGTTAATGGCTCGTTAAGTTTAATCGCACCGAATAACAGCTCCTTGAGTGAAAATTCACAGGATTTGAGTGAAAACATAGAGCCCCCCCTCCCCCCCTGTCACTCCTATCTAGAGTATAGGAGAATAGGATTACTGCTTTTTAATGGGGGGTGAACGAAATTTACAAAGATAGAAAAGTACTCCACAGCCATATTTACATTGCTACTGACAAATCCCTTCGGAAAATAAATGTGGATGCCCTAATCTCTAATGTACGAAATTTCCAGCCCAGCGCAGGACGACTGCCAAAAAGATTGTAAAGCCAAAGATGCTTCTTCAGTGTAAGTGTCTCTTTATAATAACTTTATATATTCACACTCACTTGTGAACACTCCATTAATAATAAAAAAATTGTCCCTTCTAATGTACCAAGTGTATAAAAACAAAAATAAATGTTCATGTTATAATAATAATAACTCTTTATTGACTAAAATAATATTGACAAGGGGCGTGATTATTGCCTGAGGCAATCTCTGCCATCAAACCCATATCCATTGATAGTAATAGATAAATAAGCTTTATACTGCTCGAATAGGACTAAAGAGTCCTTTTGGTCCAGCAGTTGTTTCTAAATATGAGGTCAAATTCTCAAATATAATATGAAGAAAATTTCATACATTGGGTGGGATTCGAACCAACGGAACTTCTCGACCCCAAGGCTAGATTGTTGTGATGGAAAATCATTGACATAGGCCTCTTCCAGAAGGCTCTTACACGTCTTTCACTCTCCAAATCCCCAAATATTACTTTTCACCGTCAAATTTCGTTCAAAACACCCAATCAGAGTGTGTTGTTTGGCAGTTGAACAGGAGATATACTTTTTTCTCTCTAATTTTTTTGTTTATATTTTTATTTTATTTTTGGCTTGGTTCTGGAGGCCCTTGTCAATTATTAGCCTCCTTGTAAAGACAGTGGTAGAAGTCCTGAGTCATTCCTCCACTGTCTGGCTACCATCGTTCACAATGACGATAATGATATTTTTTTATTTTTCATTTTTTTGTAATTATGTTTTGTAATGTACATACGTATCCATTATCTGATAAATTAATTAATAATAATAATCATGTGTGTGAGTAAGGGGAAAGAGGACATGGTCTACGCAAAAGACTGGCACAGACAATAATAATAATAAATAAATCATTTGTTTTATTTTTCATATTTTTTTTTTCTATACAGACGACCCATCCTAAGCCATTTTTATTTGGCTTCTAAGATGACAACTATCACTTCATGGTCGGGGAGAGGCTTGTAAAATCCAACTGAAATTTCCACGAGCACTGGTTCTCAGCATTTGTTCAAAGTACAGGACCTACGTCATGGGGCAACTTTGATTACCGACATGAGTTCTGCTTTGTTTGACACCGGAGTTGCAGCCACAACACGATGTCATGCTATGGGAACGGAAGCGGGGGGGAGGGGGTGGTGCTCTTCAACTCCCCCTGCCCCCGCCCCCGGGCACACTGGCGAAAATAGCTGGGACTTTAGTTTGCAGAAATTTTATTCAAAGTTCACGGCTAACCCTTGTAAAGATTTGAAATAATGGAGTCACTACTGGAAACATGATTTTCCTTAATCTCTATACGGAGTATACGGTAACGTAAGAAAACAAACTGGAAAGTGCACTGGTAGTCTAGTGGTGAACGCGCTAGTCTGGTAATCCAGGTAGCGTAGGAATCCGATGGTTTGAATCCCACCCAGTGTATGAATTTTTCCTCATTAATTTGAGTATGTGACCCCATGATAATGAGACTCTGAGTGTTAGGTGGTAGTAAATGCTTTGAGCATTAACCTCGCCTGGTAGTTACCTTCCACTAAATGATTACAAATTTCTTCGAAATCCGTTAAGTAGTTTCTGAGAGTTTCGCGTAACAAGGAATGTTTTTAACCGATAGACAGACACAAAACCAAAGTTGTTCAGGAGGTTTTGAAACGTCCAGAAATATGAAATCGGAGCAAAATATATTTTTTTTTACAAAAACGAACACAATACTTCCGATTTCTAATATTAGAATTTTTTCGGAAATAATACCTAACTATTCGTCCATTAAAAGCCTCGGAGACTTTTCCGTTTGACTTTTACATTTTTGCAGAATATGTTTATGACAGGAGGAAGTTGTTTCACTTGTTCCGTTCTGTTCGTGATTTTCCATTTTAGCATGGAACAAGGTGTTTCCGAACGAAGAGGGAAAGAGTTTCAGCCTTCAAATTCTCGTTTCTGGTAAATTGTCCTTCAACTGGACACACAGCTCAAAGTTTCTTTGATGTACCAATTCTTTCGGTACCATTGGGTGTACCAGGTCGTCTCGTCTATGAACACCAAAGTGAGGACGAGATATCTGCGCATTAATATCTATATTTTTCTCCACTTGTGTCCAAAATGCATGTAGAACATGTAGGTGCGTACCTGTTTCTCGACTGATACCAAATTTTATGCTACAATATTTCCCACTAGGATACGTAAGGTTCAGCCTTTGAAAAATGTTACCAAACACAGTATTGCCTACATAATACAGTTCCGTTATCATATTTGTTCTTAAACCAGCCTTACTCAAATTGGTCTTGCTTGGGACTCAAACCACGGACCTCCAGGTGACGAGTCTGCCGCCTTAACGATCCAGCTATTGCGGTCGGTCTGAGCTACTGACAAATCCTACCAAAGAAATTATACAACGAAGGAGTACTCACATATTTTTTTTTTTTCGAGTTTGGCCAACTGAGGACCGCGGGAAACAATAATACACAAAATAGACAGATTCTATTTATTATTTACTTTCGCGTCTGAAGTAGTATGCAAAATGCACTACCGAAAAGGGGCAATTAATTTTATGTGTTGCCATTACGTATGTCAACGACAAAACGTGCTTGGCTGTCAGCCAAAATGGAGTGACGGGGAATAGGGAGGGCACTCCTCTGATAAGTAGCATTTTAAATTGAGTACAGTCTTTTTCTCTCCTTTTTTTTAAAAAAATAAAGAAGATAAGTGTTTCACACAGCCTTTTTATTTTGCAGGCGTGAAAAAAGCTACTGTAGACGCTTGTAGTCGTTGTTGTTAACTTTTTTATTGTTATTTAATACATACTACTAATTTATGTACAATTGTACATACATGTACCTTAATGTCTATTTGGAATGACAAAATGAAAAATATTTCAAAAACACCTTTTTCAAGCAAAAGGCGGAGTAAATTACTAGTGACCAGTAGTGACCTCAAAAAATGAACCTACTTTGTTTTCACGCAAGGGGGGTGGAAAAAGTTTACTTTTTTAAATTTTGGAAACAAATTAAACACACATTTATTTTTGGGCGTATTCAAATTTTTGGTGAAGTGAGTGAGTTCAGAAAAACGGAATGTTGTTTGTTAACACAGAAGATTTTAAAAGAGAAGGGTGGGGTAACAAGGAACACTGGAACCCGACCGTGTCTGAAATTAGGGTAAAGTGGGCTAACACGGAACACTCTGTTCTGTACAATAGGATCCATTACAATACAGGGTAGTAATACAAGTACAAATTACCCAAGGATGAAAGTTCTACGTTCAATCAGGTGCAGCACACACACAGTGGTTATATTTGCAATCTAAAGTTCAGTCTAATACGAGTATGTACGTTTCAATATTCTGTAGGGGGGACAGGGGTGGTCATGGGCCATTTTACGAGGGCTTAAGATGGATGTAGAGGGCGCACTGTATGGATTCAAATGGATGCATATGTGGAGAAAGTTTTTTTTTTTGTGCAAAAGCAACAGTTATTACATTAAATTATTACAAGTAAGATATCTCGTCCATAGATAGGGACTTGGGCATTGTACCCATGACAGAACCCGCGTTTCCTCTCTGGATGTCTATGCTGATCTTCTGCATGAGGAAACTGCGGGCTCTAGGTTCTGCACAGAAAATTGTACGGGATCAGAGAATTGCAAAAAGAAATTCGTACAGGGGAATTGCAAAAGTTAGGTGAAGCTGGGGTAAAAGGAGCCAGAATCTAACTGGTTTAGAATGCTATTCCAAGATATAAACCAAAGGAGTCTGCTTGGTTCCACAATATGGTGGAATTGGTGGATGGTGGTGTTGAAAAGATAGGAAAATTGCAAGGAGAGGGAAAACAATCAAAGAACAAGGATGCAATGTTAACACACAGTCCACTGGGCTGACATCTTGTATTTCGTCCGACATTACAGAGAGACAGTCCATAAAAGCTTTCTGCCATATACATCCATAACCTAGTGTAACACTTGTAGGGGGGGGGGGGGCTCCATGTTATAATATGATTACATTCTATGAGGGGGCGGGACGGGGCGGGGGCGGGGGGGGTCATGCTATTAACGTCATATCGTCTAAGACGATAAGTTCACAAGTGGGTGGGGGGTGAGGGGGTGGCTAAGACACAACAGAGCGCGCGCAGGGGGGGGGGAGAGGGTAAATACAGGGGGTAGGTGGGCGCTAGATATCGACTATGTTAATTTGAAGAGGGAGGCGTATTGTTAGCATGGCAGGTTATGCGGCGAATGCATCTAATGGTGAACAGTATATACTATACATATACTATACATACATGTTAGATGTACTTTGTATATAAATTATTATGTATATTATATGTACATAATTTCAACTTATGTACACAAAATTTATGTATCTAGATCTTCCTAGATGATTTGTTTGAAGGATCTATGAGAGAGATCTTTATTGGTGCTTCTCTTTTTCTTTATAAAAAATGTATCTAGATCTTCCTAGATGATTTGTTTGAAGGATCTATGAGAGAGATCTTTATTGGTGCTTCTCTTTTACTTTTTTTAAAATTAAACGTAATTCATTTAAATTTATACTTTTTTAATTATACTATAAATTTAAGGACAAATTCTAACAAAATGGAGCAATTAGGGTATTAGATTTCAAAATCTGGGGCAAGTCTGGAAGTTTTAACGAATATCTGGGTGTTTCAGAAGATAAGGTAGAGATGTTCTAAAAACTTTTCCAAGTGTAATTTATGAATATTTTTTTAGTCTTTAAAAAGGAATTAATGTTTAAGCTTTTATTTACATAACAAAAGTTCGGAAGCTTACATCTAGAACTCATTGATAGTGATAGCGGAATGGTTGTTTCCCAAGTTCAACGGGTTTAACCCATCTCAATCTATTTATACTGATTAAAATAGAGAGGTTAGTTCATGGCATGGATAATCAGAACTATTACCTGCTGATGAGAGCAAATAAGCTCGAAACAGCTGTCCAGGTATGTTCTGATATTCATGTACCTACATCTAGTACAACTTCTCACTTTTCTGTTTATACTGATATACTGAATCCATAATAAATTTAAATAAGGATTGTATTCTGGGACAAATTATCACAATCATGTTTTAACTTTACTGGGAAATTAGTATAAAAAAATCTGTGATATGATTCGGAAAAGATCGGATCGAAGATGAAGCGAGACTTTTTTTTTTTTTTTTTTTTCATTTTTTTTCAGAGGACCCATCCTAAGCCATTTTTATTTGGCTTCTATGATTTTAACTGAAAGAAAGAGAAAGGAGGGCAATGGGTGAGAGAAGGGTATGAAGGAAGATAAATACGTAACACACAAAAAAGCTACCCGAAGTTTACCTGGAGTTTTTTCTACATTTCGCTCATTTTTTTGAAACAGAGAAGAGGTATCTCGGCTACCTGAATATATCTGTTAGCAAGCAATTCAAGTTTGAATACCCCAGACGCCGTACAACGGTACATATTTCATGTGACACGTTCTGAGGATATTATAACTGACGTAAACAGATGTAAAACACACATTTTTTTTTTTTTTTTGAAAAAATAAATTAAAGTTGCTGAAAATTTCATTCACTCTTTCACAATTTTTATTAAAAAAAAAAAAAAAAAGTTATCATATATGTGTTAATCACTTTCGTGATATAACAAATATTCAAACTCGCTTTACTAAATCTACTCTGTATCCGGGACTTGAACCACCGACCTCCAGGTTGAAAGTCCGCCGCCTTATCGATCAAGCTACTGAGGTTGGTCTCTTTCACAATTTACTAACACATCAATCCCTCCAAAAAGCCAATTTTTAGATAGAGTAAACTTCTATAAGAATCAAAACAATAGAAATTGAATCAGCACCTTTTCTTACAACCAATGTGGAACAATCTAGTCTGGAATATGATCACCAAACCTGTCAATTTGTGTTATCTGAAACTACTCATTGAAATGACGTGTTTAGTATAAGAACTTTTAAGTCTCACACCATATATCACTCTAATAAAATCAGAATTGAGACGGAAAATTGTCCATTCCTTGTTGCGTGTGTTTATTATCCTTTATTTTACACTTCACTTAATTTTCATGGAGAAATGCAATACATAAATAAGGTAAATAATAACTATACTGATAAAAAAAATGGTCCTTCGGGCCGGATCCGCTCTGTTGTGGACTGTAATCCGTTTCTGCTTCGTTGAGATAAGCGACCAAGCGTAATTTAAAGCATGACCTAGAAAGCTGCTCCTTCTGTCTACCGACCTTTGGCCCTGAACACATAAACCCGAAAACATTATGTAGGTAAGCATCCTTGAAACCCCACGAAAAAGACTGCAGAATTGAGGACAGGGGAAAATTATAAAGTCTGCACGGTACGTCTACCGTAATTTACTATGTTTTCGTGAGAAGTGGTAATTAAAATATCATCAACGTGCCCTTCTACCCAAATGTTCCCGGAAAGGGCAAATCCTTCCCAAAATACCGTGTTCTACAACTGACCCTCTCACGGATCTGAATCCATCACTAGCTCTCCCAAAAACATCCAAGTACAGAGAAGAAAAATCCTATGTCCGAATTTGTTAATCTTAGTGAACACTATCCCTTAACTTTCACCTTGACAACAACTGCAGAGGTCATATTATCTGCGACGGGCTTTGTTGCTGTATATTACTTCTGTGGCGTAACAAAGCTGTGGCCAGCCTTCGTGACGGAAAATCTTATTTTAAGATACCTATCGGTCTGGCTGGGGGACTATGAACAGGGAGTAGACCAGCATTGGTTTGGTTCTGGTGGCCCTAGCCAATTATTAGCCTCCTTGTTAAGACAGTGGTAGAAGTACTCAGTCATTCCTCCACTGTCTGGATACCATCGTTCACGATGACGCCATCCTATGATATGATGATCGGTCAGCTGATAAAATCTAAAGGTCAGCTTAGATTTACTAATCCTGTATCATAATACGGCCTCTAGTCAGCTGAGAATCGAACCCAGGTTACTGCGTTGACTAATCTACGAGTATTTAAAATTTGAATTCAGGATTCTAGGTTACCTTTTTGAATTCAGAATTCTAGGTTACCCTCTTGAATTCAGGATTCCAGGTTACCTTTTTGAATTCAGGATTCTAGGTTACCTTTTTGAATTCAGGATTCTAGGTTACCTTTTTGAATTTAGGATTCCAGGTTACCTTTTTGAATTCAGGATTCTAGGTTACCTTTTTGAATTCAGGGTTACCTTTTTTGCGGTATTGTGACATACAAAAAATAACTACTCCTAATTACCTGAAATTTCAATTTTGTAGAAAACAAATTAACCATCTAAAAACATGAGTAAACTTTTGTCTAATATCATGAAAGTTTGAATCGATTTTTTCTCTCTCTCCTTCCTCCTTTCTTCTATCTCTTTCTTTTCAATTTATTTTCTCATTACTTACATCTCTCTTTCTCTCTTCATTCTTTTTACTCACTCTCCAAGTCTCTCTCTTTACTTCTGAGCTGTTTACCTTCATTTCCTTCTATTCTCCTCTACCTAGCTTTTTTCTCACACTCTCATTTATTACAATTTGCTCTTTTTTATTACGTTTTCCCGTTAAAAATCTATTCATTAAAGAAAGAGCTAGCAAAAAGAAGAGAAGGAGAGAAGTAAAGGGGGGGGGAGGAACGAAGTGAAAAAAAGCAAATCTTCATTTAATGAGAAATTGTTACTTGGAAAAGAAGAAATTTTGAACAAAAACATCTGGTTTTTTTTACATAACTCTAAAAGAAAATCATGTTATTTAAAGAAAATCACAAAGAAGCATTGTGATTTTTTTCTTCTTCAAAATGTCTCTCGGTTTTGTTAAAAAAAGAATTGGATTTTTTAAAAAATTCTCGGATAAGGAAGAAGGTATAAAATTCCGACTGATAAAGATGTCGATTTGTTGGACTTGGTTCTCTAAACGTTAGAGCCACATAACTGTCTAACCATCCATTCTACAGTTATTTTTTATTGCAAGAAAACTAACCATACAAGATGTGTGTAATTAAAACGGCTTAAGAGTTTATACAATTATTTCATTATGTTAGGCTTTCTAAATGTCATTCATTTAGAAATGTAATACATACTATCAAGAGGCAACTATTATAAACATTTTTATACAGGGAAAATTGTACACAAGGAGTCTGTAGGAAATTTTACACAAGGATGTTTGACTACTGAAAGTTGCGTTCATCTAGTTGGCGTTTGCATGTACAACAGACCTTACGGGGGTGTTTAGAACAGACCCCGGAGTTATGGAGAGCAAGGGAGGGGGGATGAAAATAGGGTCTGGGGAGGAGTACAGGGTACACAAAAAGTATCACAAGCTGAGAGAGCGAATTTATGCATCATGGGTGTACGCAGTGTTTTTTTGTTTGTAAATAAGCGTAAAAGTATTTTACAAAAGAAAAAATCTATACAAAGTATTGATGGACGTTTCAATATTTTTTTAGAGTACATCATAATATAAAAAGAATTTCAAGTCATTTAGTATACTAATGTATGGTATGAACTATGAAATAAAATTCCAATTTGTTAAATACTCCTTCAAATATGTCTCAAACCCCCTCAAAACTGCGTAATCGTGCATTCACTAAATTTTGTATTTCGTAAGAAAATTTATAGAAATTCAAACTGAATGAATAATGGAGTGACACCAATGGGTGCCTTCTCCACAACGTCATGCACAAAGCCATCACATTTACTTATTACAATTCTCTATTAAAATTGTAGATTGTAAATTTCTATATGAAAAAAAAAAACTTAATGAAAAATATTTGATTTATTACGGACAGTGGTTTGTACGGCCCATATTTTGTAAACAAATCAATTCCATTCGAATTTTTCTTACGAAATACAAGGTTAAAGGCTAGATGTTATATTGGTAGCTCCTAGCTGCGTACACCCAAGAATTACTAGAGGGCGGGGCAGTTGTGTGTGTCTCTGGAAGCACTTACCATGTATGTCAAACTTACTGGAGAAATTCCTCGTAGCCAACATGGTGGTAAGTATGGCGCCCTGGGCAAAGCGGAGGGGGGGATGAAACAGAAGAGACAGAGAGGTGGGGGTGAGTGAGTGGCCAAAGAATTTTTTTTTTTGTATCTATTTGCATTATTATTATTTTTTTATTTTTTTCCAATTGACAAATTAATGGTCTTGACATATCATGAATGACCCGTCAAAAAAAAAATAAATAAATAAATGTAAAAAACGATTAGATATTAGATATCAGGGGGAAAAAGTTTATGATTATTCGAATTTAATATGTTATTGTTATCTTTTTTAAATTCTAGAGAATCTAGAGCATAATTCAGAAAGTAGAGAAGTCTTGTGATTCTCTTGAGACAGTTTCAAAGATTTCTTCTTTCTGACAATTATTTACAGTGAAGTTACATGCTGTATCTTACTGAGGTCCTATGAAAGAGTCTTGTATTGAACCTAATACTAGATATTTATATCCATGAAATTTAGCTCAATACGTGAAATCGAAATGATTTAGCATGGTACCACAATCAGTACTACCTTTTAGAAAATAATTATGTCTAGTTAACGGTAAAGTCGAACCAGCGACCTTTGACTCCATGGGACTCACCTTGAGCTTGCGTCGAGCGTTGAATTTCTTCAAGCAGTCCACAGTCTCTTGTCTGTGCACGATGGAGGCGACACGTTCTCGTTGCTGAAATCAGAGAGAAGTGAAAGGGAGCTTAGTTATCAGAGAGAAGTGAAAGTGAGGGTAGTTAACATGAATGGAATCTTAAAATCTGAAATGAATGTGATGACTTCAGAATCATAAATTCTAAATGAAATCTGAATTTATTCATAATTTGAATGGAATCTGAATTAAATTATGTAGGAATATGCTGAATTAAAGAAATTAAACCCAATAAAATCTGAGTTTAGTTACAATTGGAGTTCAAAAAGCTACGGTTAGTTAAATTGAATGGAATAAGAATGTAATTATAATCTGGTGAATAGAATCATGATTTTTCTATGATTTGAATGGAATCAGATAAAGGGAAAACAACTTTTTTAAAGACAGGTTCCTTCGGTTTTCCCTGAGTTTCTTCAGTAGATATTCAAGGAGATAACAGTCCTCAACCTTACAATAAATTTTCAAGAAGAGTACAATAAATTGTACTTCCAAGTATTTGGGATAGTCCTAGTGTAAATGACCATTAGAAATATATTTTAAAAATATTTTCGAACTGCTTTTTTGTCGAGGAAATAAGTGGAACTTAAAAGACGCAGAACTATAGCAATTTTTGTTCATCAATAAATGCCATTAAGTAAAGTTATTGCTAGTCATGATACCTTGGAGGGAAAGAGAGAGAGGTTGATGAACAATGAAGGAAGAAGATAGAGAGTAACCGGAAAAAAAAGGTGATGGAAAGAGGAAAAATAAAAAGACACAGAGAGCATGGAGAAGAGATAGAGGGAGAAAAGCAGGGGAATAAAATTGCAATTTAACTTTTGATTGCAAAATGGACGTATAAAAAGCCAATATGAAAAAGGAAATGACGTCAAAAAGAGGGAGACCCTGTCTAGTGCCCAGGGTCAACTCAGAACAGTAGAGGATGAGTTGGAAATTTTACCAGGGTAGGTAATGTTACTTATTTGGACTCAGAAGGAACGGATGGGATATGGACATGCTTCAGGGGAATCAGAAGGTCCTTGACAATTACTTGACTACTTATAGAGATGGAAAACTAAGAGTGGAAAAAGAATAGCATATACCTTTTTTATATTGTCGAGGGAAGACTGAAAAACCCCTTTCTTGCAGCAGTCAAACAGGTCTTATGTATTTCATGAAAACCTTATTATTTAAATATTGAATGGAAACAAATAAGAGTAAGGATGGTGATAAAATCCAAGGTTGTGCTTGGTCTAAATAGAAGTGATTTAGGATAGTTCAATGGGAAATGCTTTGCCACAGTACGACCGTGTTTCAACATGGTAGTACAAAGTACACTTTTTTTTTAACAGTGCAGGTTACACTGAATGGGAAAATCGGAAATAAAAAACTCCCTGAGTCCTGGGACAAAGTCAAAAAAAAATTTCATCTATTTTTAAGTCGACTTTAAACTTAAAGAAGTAAAACTAATTAACGTTAACAAAAGATTAAAATAATGCTTACATTATTTCCAGGTCGAGAGGAATAGGGAACAAATGTAATTTCTTTGATGAAAAAGCTGAGATTTTCTGCCGCTCAAAACAACAGAAGGAGACATTTTAATGGGACATTGGAGAGGGAGGCAGACAGGGAAAGAGATAGAAATGAAAGGAGAGGAAGGAAAAGAAGAATCTAGAAATACGAATATCTTTCTCTCTTTCCTCCTTTAGAGGCAAATGAAAACGGGAGGACATTTTTAATTATATTTCGTTACAAGTTTCTTGAAGAAAATAAAATCTATGCTCCAAGACTCTTTGCATCTGAGATATAATGAGTCCCTTGAGAAAAACCATTCCCACTGTTCAGGAGGCATAGTAAACTACAAATTGGGATCAATTACATTTAATTAGATAGTCTTTGTATCTTTTACAGATGCGGGATGAATGGATTTTATCATTATCATCAAGAAACAAAAAAATAGAATTCACAAAGAGAAAGAATCTGCACAGCTAAATCGATAAATTTATATTCGAGCGGACAGTTAACAGACAATTTATTAAGGAAAAGGGATAATATATGAATCATATTAATAAAAAAAACATAGAGAATTATCATACCTTTATTTAATAAATCCACATAAACTTGCAAAACCTTTATGATCCAAGCAGACAGTTAAGACAATTAGGGAACTGGGAGGAAAACACGAATGCAAAGTTTTGTTCTTACAATAATATGGTCAGATGGCAACATCGTAAATGAATTCAATAAGGACTCCTCATTCGTACTTCGACGAGAGAAAAAAATGATAGAGAAACAATATGTAAGTTACCTACTTATCTAAAATATAGAAAAAGAGATGAACAATAATGAAATCAAGATAACATTTGAATGTATAAAGAAAGATTACAACATTATGTACTTTAGACAAGGAAGATATCATTTGAAGCAGAATGATCTTTAGATGACCAATGTGACAATCACAATGAAATAGTGGGGCAATAAACGCTGAACATTAACACTGGATGAAAGAAAACAGTCACGAAATGCACGATAAGAAAAATGTATTAACAAATCTGATAAATCATCAAAAAACAAGAAGAAAAGAGACACACTTGAGTAAAGCGTCATCGAACCATAGTGAACAAGGACATAAAATATTAAAACTTATAACTCGAAGCTTAGAAAAACATACCGAAACGGAAATGTATTGACAGAAAAGTTAGGGAAAAAATGAAAACACTGAGAAGATTGATGATCTGCTCCTAAAAGATACTTGTGAAGAAATTGAGAAATTTTCTTCTCAACCTCTAAACAGAAAGCCTTGAACCTATCGGCTGTCAGGTACGTGTAACCATCAGGCTTACAAAAGAAATTGGAAGAGAGAACTTTTCCGGGGAAATGTTATTAAATAAAACTTGGTACAAACAGAACTTTAGATAATATTGACGGCTGAAACAAGAGATTGCATTTGAGGAACTTTGATAATTCCAATACTTCTGGCACGTGAGACTAGCGATGTTAAGATACAATGACTATTGTACATAATATGTATCTTAACATTATTTTATTGATATTAAAAAGTTTGTCTTTTAGAAAGAATTATGACTCTATCTAGACTGAATCAAACGGTCATACTAGAGACTGGGAACAAAATTGATAATAAAAAATAAAATTAAAAAACAGAACTTGAACGTGTATGTATCTCATGCTTTTGAGTCTAAATAATCACAGGAGAATACTCGTATATCATGCGAGAACATTCTGTGGTTCAATTCTCATGATTCTCAGCACCCAACTAGTCTACTCAAACCTAGAGAAACCAAGTTAGCTGAATATTTTGTCATTGCAAAAGTCAGTGATCAACAATCGCCAAATTAAAGTCAGATCCCTGTCTAACTTTCAGCCTATTAAGGAGAAACCTTTTATCAGATCACTTTCTTTCTTTGTCTTCTTTGTTAAAATACTTTGAAGACATTATACACAAAGAAACATGTACACTTAAATTAATTACGTAGAAGACAAAATCAAATAATCTTTTCAAAGACACTACCATTTAACCATATTATTGAGAGACTGAAAAGTCCACGCCATTCAAGTTGTTAACCTTACGTGAAGTTATCAAGTCTCATGACAAAAGCCATAACTGGGAGAGAACTAGATAGCGTTATTTCACAACGCTAGCACTTTTCTCTTTGTCTTCTTTGTCCTAGAAGGAAAATCAATTCAGCGTTTCATTTAACATTCCACACGAAACCTCGTAAAATTAGCCTGGGAACTTTTCAGCATGGAACAGAGAAAATGAGAACGATTTCAGAGATTGCGAAAATAGGGACAAAGACAATTTTATGGACAAGCATGGATATTTTTTTTTTTTTAATATTTTGTTGTACAAGATATCTTTTTCATTTTTTTCCCCTCAAATATAAGCTTATTAATTAGTTTATGTTTTTATAATCATTCACCAAGCGAATGTTACTAAAAAAATTCTACAGAAATTTGAGGACTTTCAATGGCTCTTTTTCTAGACTCTAAGTTCATTGACATAACTTCATGCTTTCCGAGACATCGGACGCGAGAGGTCTTTTAAGTTCCAATCTCTGAACACGTTTCATCGTTACTGAAATTGTTATTTTCCCTTTCTCTTACTCCGTCAACAACTTGGATGTCATGATATTACAACCTTGAACGAATTTTATGGCTTCAATTTTCTTCGTTTTTAAGAAGCTGAAAAAGTTTTAAAAAGGACAATAAAAAACTTAATTTATTCTCCTTCCCATTTTGACTTTTCCACCCTGGTTGCAGGGATTTTCTGAGAAGTCAACGTAAAGTTAATAATGAAATGGAAAAAGGATTTTCGTCGGAATAGCTGAACTGAATGGGAATTCAGAAACCCTGATGGGGCGAGATGACCTTTACAGTTGTGCGAGAAATATGAACTAATACATAGATGTCGACAGTTGTAAAAACAAATCTGACAGGGACCTGGTGGCTTCTGATGCAGGGAGTTCTTTTTTATTATTTTGCGTTGGTGAATAAACATTTCAGTTCATGACTTTTAACAAGGAATACCTGAACATTTTACTTCATGACTTTTAACAAGAAATACCTGAACATTTCATTTCAGTTCATGACTTAACAAGGAATAAACATTTCAGTTAATGACTTAACAAGGACATATAGAAAGTGAGACAAGAGATTTAATGAGGTTGGAGAGGAGAAGAGATATGCAATAAAGGTACCAATTCTCGTATCTCAGAAACGTAATTAATGAGGAATGGAAGGGTAGTGTAGTGCGTTTAATTGAAGCATAAAGGATTATCAATTTCATAGAAATCTAAAATGAGGCTATGTAGGAACAATCTGGAACATCTATTAAATTTAACTGTTATCAATTAAAGCTATGGATGCATGTCAATTGGCTTGGGCCGACTAATAATGTTGCTAACTTTACAGAGAACTACGACATAGCACTCTTATTAAAGGAATGTTCAACCATAAATAGACGGTTTACCGATTTCAGAGAACATTTGCTAGTGCAATAGGAATTTAGTAAGAAAATATGCCCTGAAATACTTTAATTCCTGTGAATTTATTATTATGTTCGAGGAAGTTTTAAATGAGAAAGAGAAGAAATCTGATGGTAGATGACAGAGAAAAGTCTATTTTTAGATGATAGAGAAGAGTCTGACGTTGCATGGATGACACGGAGTTTTAGAAAGGGACTTACGCAGATCCAGGGGTGCTTGAGAGCTTCGGAGGCAGTGATGCGTTTCGAAGGATTCACAGTAAGCATTTGATTGATGAGGTTTTTCGCTTCGGGTGTGACGGTGTCCCATTCTGGTGAGGGGTACTGGAAACAAAGTAGTGCAAAGAGAAATTAAAATATTTATACAAGTAATAGCGCGTGATTAGCTCAGTGGTTAAGCTGTTTCATGACTACGAAGTAAAAAGGCTGTGAAACACTCATTAGAAAAAGTTTAAAATACATTATCTATTCACATTTAAATAAAGGTTACGCTACCATTATATGTGTGTTAACCAAAGGAGTGATGTCATAAATTTACAAAATCGCCTGGCTGCATATTCTATGCTTGGGAATCACATCCCCGACCTCCAGGACACAAGACCACTTGATCATGGAGACATATCCCATGAGTGTTGTTGATATTATGTGTTTTCCATCCTAGTAATTCAATATATGCGAGACAGGCATATTTGTGCGACTTATCAAACCAATGCCTTCTGTCAAATTTGGGAATTTTTCCTTTCCTATGTAGCACCTCCTTTGAAAGACGAATTTTCATTCTAAAAAGAACTCGACTTATTAAACTCACCGCTTCTCTATTTATTTAATCATGTCATACGACCATTAGCACCACCACCATTCTTTATTCAGAGGAAAACTACACCATAAAATTAAAATTATACAGGGTTAGCATTATGTCTTACGGGTCTTACCCCAGTCTAGTTGAGAAGATTTCATAACAAAAACATTCATCTTTACGGTTTTACAAATGGAAAACATACTGTAGGTGGGATGAGACTTTATGCTCACCCAGTATAACCCGTCAAAGTGTCACTTTTTTTCTTCAATAAAAACAGTACATACTTCTTAGAAAAAGAGATCAAACACAATCTGGCAGGTCTAGCTTTTTTCCTCAAGAGACAACGATACAGTTTCACAAGTCATAGAAAAGTAAAACGGGGAACGAGGATTTATTCCTGGGAAGTGTCCCATCTCAAATGAATTACTTCCTACAAAACAAAAAGAAAGTCACAGGATTTCCTAGAATACCTGGGTGTGCCGTATTATTGTTTCCATGAAACACTCCAAGGATGAAGTAAACAAGCACGTTATGATCGCTCGAATTATTTTGCCATTTCCACGTAACAGAAATACTAGCTGCAGCTTCAAGGATAGTTTATGACTCCTTTAGCTATTGCCCACATTGAAGTAACCAATACAGCAATTAGGGATCACGGAGAGCACAATTTTGCGTCCTGAACTCCCAGGGTGTCTTAACAAGAGGTTCAATAGAAGAGCGGAGAAAGTTTATAGGAGGAACTCTAGACGCTACTGAAGAGTCTAGCAAAAACCTAAGACTAACTATTTATCTGAGGGTTTAAAAAAAATAATTGGGGTCAAATTTAAAGCTGTAAGATACTCCCCTCTTATGTCTCCCCAAGAGTCATGCACAATTTGTAAAGATGACAATGGTATAAAGATAACACCAAGCATTGGAAGTCGATGTGGTTAAGGCGCAAGACTTGTAAGGTCAACAAACTAGCGCACGGACCCAGTGCTTGAATTTTCCTTCATTAATTTGAGATTGTGACCACATAATAATGAGACTCTCAGGGTTAGGAGATAGGAAATGCTTTCCACCATCTCGCCTGGTGGTTACCTTCCACTAAAGAGTATTATTATTCTAACAGAGTGTGATGAGTACTGATGAGTTATAAGCATGGGATTTAGAGTAAAACTTTACGTTTAAATGGTGCTCCAGAGATTTCAGGCTGACAACCAGGGAGCTGTCCCACTACTCTAACAGTTTTGTTTGCACGACAGCGCGACACTGACAGGTGAATTTGACAAATGAGTTCCACATGGGTGAACACTCCCACCACATGTATTTCCCTTCACAAGCACAGCATTACCGTCCTCGTATGCTCCTATCCTGTCATTCCCTTCTCCTTTGTTTTTTCTTCTTCTTTTTTTTCATACAAGGTCATTCACCCTTAATCACTCAAATGTATGAAATGATAAATTTAGCACGATTATCACTATTAATTAACAAAATTAAGAGTGAACTAGTGTAAACACGAGTTTTAATTTAGAGTCACAGTATATAGTTTAACTTTTTATTTATTTTTTATAGGTAATATACTCGTATTTCTGTCATTTGTAATCCAGAGGGCAAAGTACTCAGAATACTTGAGCAATTTTCTCTCTGGATTACAAGTGACATTTTTTTGAATAGGTATGATAGAAAGAAATTATCTATAATGGAAATAAATCAAATACCTACGTACCATGTCGTGCGTTAATAAATCTATGAAATAGCATCATAGGCCATGATTTATTCTACTTTTTTTCTATATTTGTTACCTTTTACAAAAATTTTGCTACTATATTACTCATCGAAATAGCCAAACAACCGAATGGCTGATTTTCATTTTCATCACCAAAATACATCGTGTGAGTTTTTAAAATACCCTGGGTCTTAATGTTTTATGGGTACCGATAGACACCATTAATAAAGCAAATTAAAAATAGAACCAGAATTCATGTATGTACAGAAATAGATTTTATTACAAAGAAGCAGGATTAATGGCGGGCCTTTACCTTCCGGCATACTCTTCTGCATCTATCTGTCTTTCTCTTCTCCTGTTTTTCTATCCCTGTTCCTCTCTTCTCTTTTGTATTTATCCTTGTGTTCTCCTATTACCTCCGCTCTTTTCCTCTTTCTTTCTCTCCTCTTCTGTCCCTCCTTTTTCTCTTCTTCTTTTTCCTTTGTATTTCTTCTTCATTTTTCCCTATCTTCCTCTCCACTCTTCAGCATTTCACGAACAGTCACCACAAAGAAGGCCTTGGAAAGTTTCAATTGATAGCAAACTTCTGTTGTGAAAATGATGGATCGTATGAAGGGGAAGGAGAGGGGGAGGGAGGGAGAGGGAGAGAAAGAGAGAGTTGTGGAGAAAAGGAACAAGAGGAGAGAAAGGATAGAAAGACAGAGAAAGAACTATTAGGAGGGGAGCAGGAGAGCAAGTCTAAAAATAAACACTAGAGCCAATATTGTCAATAGAAAAGTAGGGGGAGAGGAAGAGAGAGGGATGCGATATAAATAGAAGGCAATGTACTTGAAAAGTAGGTACGAGAATGGGAGGAATAGGGTTGTTGTGTTGAAAAGAAGTAAAGAACGGTATGGTTGACAAAAAGAGAGTGTAAGTGAACCATGAAAGGAAAATGTGTCTAAATCATTCTAAGTTATCATGTTAATCTGTGATCACTTTCGTGGTATTACAACAATACAAACTCGCTTTACTAAATCTACGCTGAAACCGGGACTTGAACGTCGCCTTGTCGATGAAGCTACTGAGGTAGGTCGAAAGGAAAATGTGTGTGTGTAGAACTGTGGATGTGAGAAAAAAAGTGAGACTGAACAAGTGTGAAAGATGAAGAAAGAATATATGTAGGTGTGAGAAGAAAAAAATAAACAAACAGTCAATACCCAGTATGATAATGGAGTCACAAAATTGAAGAATTAATGAGATACGCAGAGTGAATAGAAACTGAATAACGTCATAGATCATAGAGTAGGAAGCAAGGTAACATAGAAATCCATTCCAGAAGCTTCGGGAAAAATAAATAAAGTAAAGGACACTTTATGTTCGAGGAATTTCTCAACTATCCCCGATTGATACAATTGTCTCATTGTCATGATAAGTTGTCCTCCCATTCGGGATTTTTACCACATAATAATGTGTCTTGGGCTAACTGCCGGAATAATGGGACTTTAATAGTCCTAATTGGGCAGTATAAATAAAGCGATATTATTATTATTATTGCTGGACGTTACACAGACACGTAGCTTTTGTCAAATACAATAACACATATCATCGACGACCTTAACAAGATTAGAGGTTGGCGTTAGGAAGGGTACGCAGTCGTAAAATGTGGCAGTGGGAGTGACAGAGTATTAATCTCTACCATAAGGTTCGCCAATGTCGACCGCAAGTAGTTTTTTTTTTTTCATTTTTCGGAAAATTAGCTAAGATTATTTTAGTCTTAGAATGTCTCCTGGAGTTGATTTGGACACCCTGTATATGGTACAGGATAAAGGTACAGGAGGATGTGTTAGCACGAACAAGTATTAGGAAGGTGTGCAGAAATGATCAATTATATTCGGGAATGAATTTGACAGATACAAATATATTTCGAAATGAATTACCACATTCGCGTGCTCAATCATAAATGCATATGAGGGAATTGAGTGATGTGAACTAAAGCAAATGGAATGACTGTATCTCATGATGCGAGAATTAACGAAATGAGCATTCCTCATAGTACGAGATATGTACGTATATGTAATTGAACATATTTATGTATAATTGTATAACTATAATGAAATAAGCATATGTATATGTACGAGTATATACATACCTATCTACTAAAATATCGTCTATCGTCATGGAATGCAATTATTTGAGGTTAGTTTATAATGTCTTCAGGCCATTCATTGTCATACTTTAATGCAAAATGGATTCAGAATATTGAATGTTCAGGTAATGAATGCATTGGTATAATAATTCTATCAAAAAATTAAATTGTCTTGTTTTATAATTAATTTATAATATAAAAATGTGTTCAAGGATTGAAGAAAACATATGTTAAAAGCCAGACAGGCTATGGCAAACCAGTCGACATTTTTCTTCGTGAGGAAAAATGAGTAGCTGCTTTCATGTGAGCAGCGACCAGCGACGGAATTATGGGCAAAAATAAGATGTTCAAATATTCCAGAAAAAGTCCTATAATTCGGCGCTCCCTACTAAAAATAAAAAATAAAACTAAAATAACACGAAGAAACACATTTATTTACTTATTTTTATATAATCAAGGTACGGGTCTAAATCCCGACTATTCCCGTGCATTCCTTATAATTTCAATTCAATTCGACCCATTCACCATACGGTAGGGTCCTAAGGTTACAATGAATTTACAACAACACTCCTCATAAAGGAATCCCTAAAGGGACGATGCGATAATAGTAACTATTATCACTAAATGCAAAGCTCCGTTTACACTAAATAATCCCCACCTTTTCAAATATGAAAAGAAGAAGAAGATGAAGAAGAAGAAAGAAAAAAAATCACAAAGCTGAAACTCGATCTCTTTCTAAGAGATAGAATAATTTTACAAAGCTGAATTTTTGCATTGTAAAATTCCCTCTGCTATCTTCTTTGTCTCTAATGGTTTGGAAAGCTGAAAGCTAGGATTGTGCTCCGCATGCCAGGGATTATTAGATTATGCTAAGCGTTTCTCATGTATGTTTACAAGTTTTCTATACCGGGATATTATATAGGTATAGGTACTTGTGATAAATGCGCTTTCGTAAGTGGTAAAAAGATGCTGAGTCATATCATCCATACCAAAGTTTTTTTTATTATATACCTATGTTTTTGATTTAGCCCTTAAAGTTCACATGACAGTTAATTTTTTATTAATTAAAATACAAATTCATTAACTCATAGATAAAACATTTCCCGCAAATCTTTGCTGAACTTGGGACTTGAACCACTGACCTCCAGGTTACAAGTCCGTCGCCTTGTCGATCAAGCTACTGAGGTCGGTTACTTTACTATCTATAGAATAGAATATATAGAATATAAAGATAATTGTATTTATCAGTGAAGATTTTACAATGGTGGTTGGCAGATTAATACAAAAAAAAATATGTATATACATTTAAAAAATAAAAATTTAGGTTCTAGTAACAGAAAAATTCGATCTCACAATAGAAACCAACGGCTATCCCCCAGGCAGCCGGATCACATGACATAAACCCCAAGGCAGTAGAGAAAGAGATCAAGAAGTCCTCAGGGGCACATCCCGCCCTCATTCGGTCGGATAATCCGTCCGCCCAATCAAGAGCCGTGGAATTGTGATCGGCCGAGGTCATTATTCACCCTTTATGTGTAATAATGATAATTATTTATGATAAACAATAATAAAAAATAAAAAATGATAAACAATAAAAATAGAAGAATAATTAATTAAAATCAAAAAAAATCTAATGCTTAAGTCATGTTCTATTATTATTCATATTATCATCATGAAATTGCCTACTCGTTCCGAAGAAAAGCCCTAAGTTGCAATGCTTCTTTTACAAAACAATATACATTATTCAGATGAATTTTTGATCAGATATTTAAAATTTCTACCAAGATATTTTCTCCCTCAATCCTGATAATATCACGCAAGTATTTTGATCTCAATGTTGCATAATGTTTACTTTACTATCTATATCTGGGGGTCTTTTCTAAAAGAAATTCCTATGTGCTGCGTCCATTATTTAGAACTATTGCACCCTTACTATCTACTTACATCATAAGCACCAGCTTTGATTTGTGCGTACAGTCGGTGTTGATCTTCGTCCCAGAATGGCGGATAACCCACGAGCAATATATACAGGATAACGCCTGGAACAAAGGTAATTCAAGTTAAACTCAAGTCAAAGGCATTTAGTCAAAGGCATTTAACATGTTAAAAAAATGTGTATTTTCGGAAAATAAAATAAAAAAATCAGGATTTGGAAACAAGAGGTAAAAATACACATTATGCGATACCCAATTCTTGTATGATTTCAAAATTTCAAGTTCCACCCATGAAAGTGTTAAATGTCAAGGAATATTCTAAAATGTATCTGACCCTGTTTAGTTTCCTTAGCCAGCTCATCTGGCAGAGAACCTGATAGTAGTTAAGGTAAAATAGACATTAAGAGTTTTGTTGTACTTACCACACGCCCAGATGTCGACTGGTTTGCCATATGGTTCTTTTTTCAGCACTTCGGGAGAGAGGTAACCTGGTGTTCCCGCGAATCCTGAAACAGAAGGAAAAGAAACAGACTCATTAGACAGGATAAAAAATTCAACATGGGATGAGGGACGGGTGGGTTTCTCCACGTCTGGCACTCAGGCTTAACACATTGCGTACCGTGTCATGCGCTAGCGCATGACAGTGATATTGTCATAAAGTCACTGTGATGCTCTAGAGCATGACGGGTATATGTTCAATACTACCACTGTCATGCTTTCACGATACACGCTACTGTGTTTTTCTAAATGGGATCAGATAGTGCGGTCTCTGACGAATTTTTAAGTATGCTTGGTCCTTTGATATGTCAAAAATGAAGGAAACAGTGAACAAAAAAAAGCAATTTTTTTTACAATTTTTTCATCATTATTTGTATTTTGTATTGGAATGGTTTAACATAATTACTAGATATTAATGAACATGGGAAAAAAATAAACAAAAGATCAACACCTTCTTTAGGAGAAACAAAATTATCATTATATTATTTTTGCTTGTGCAAAACAAGCCATAATTATAAATACCATTGAATATAGACCCGGGCCCGGGGGAAATATCACAATATTGGCGTTGGTATGCAATGTGTTAAGGACTATAAGGATAATAAGTGAGTAATTCGGATAGGAATGAGTAAATTGAAGTATTTAGTAAAATGAAGGGGTAGAATTAGTAAAATGAAGCTTGTTTATAATAATACTCTTTAGTGAAAGGTAACCAACCAGCCTCCATGGCGTAACGGTTGTAACTAGTCCAGAGATCCTGAGTTCGACTCCCGGTTGGAGCAGACTTTTCGCACAGAAAATTCTGGTCCCTCCAAACACCCAGGCTGGGTGAGATTAATGTGGGTAGCTGGTACGATTTCCAGCGAATGGAGGGTAACACCCCCGTCCTGATCAGGACGTTAAATCAAATAGAATCGTTGGCGTTAGGAAGGGCATGCCGACCCCAAGTAGATTTGGGAAAAGACAAAGTGAAAGAAGAAGGTAATCACCAGGCGAGGTTAATGCTCAAAGCATGTGGTCACATAATCATCATAATCAACCGTTCATGTGCACTGTTGTTTCCCCACACTTCTGTCGTTTGCAATGGTTTGCCACTAAGTTCTTGAAGTTTTCTGGATCTCATCCTCATGGTTGAGGTTGAATGAAAGTTTACATATCTATACTATTAATATCAATCAACCTCAGCAGTTCATCAATAAAGCAGCGGACTCGTGAACAGAATGTCGCGGGTTTGAGGGTCAAGCATGGTGAATTTATGTAAGGTGGGTTTGAGTAATGGTGCCATCACTCATGAGATTAAGCAGATATTGCGAAAGTGTTTGGTTATGCAAGTCGAACATTTAGCCTTTCATTGAGTTGAATTCTCAACTGTCTTTATAAATATTTCATATGTAATTAGAATAAATAATTTTCCAAGTTAAAAATTGATTTTTACTTTCCTTATCCTATAGGTAATAAGGAAAGTATTGTATTCGTCGAAAATTTGACCTACCTAGTTTTTCACATTTCTGGACGAATCATAGCCTCAGGATACCAAAAAAGTTGTTTTCAGCCATTGGTCCGTGCGTCTGTCTGTCTGTCTGTGTGTGTGTGAACAGGATAACTCGAGAACGGTAAGAGCTAGAGACTTGAAATTTGGTATGGAAATTAATTTTATACACCAGACGAACCACGAAACTTTTGGTTGAAATCGGCCGCATCCTACAGCCGCAGGGCCGCAAATATTAGCCGCAAGCACCGCTTCTTTGAATTGGTTAAAGATGCAAAAAAAGTTGTAGAACAACATTTTCTTAGAACGCAAAAATAGTAGGGGTCTCTTTTGATCATTATTCTGATATCTTGAACTTTTTGGACCTCGGCTTCAATTTACCGGAATTTTGGGGGACCCGCTTTGACTAACTGTTTTATTATTCACTCTAGTTGGGGGTTGTGACATATCAAATTCAATGATTTTGAAGTGCTGATTACGAATTTGGCATTTATTTTTAGTTATCTGTTACCGTTGAGTCACCAGTGGCGGAATTCGACTCTGTTTTGGGGGATAAGGAAAGTCGTGTGATGTTTACACCAGATTTTTTTTCTTAATTTTCATGTTGAATTTCTCGTTGCAATTCCCTCCACTTAAAATTTACCGTTAGTTACATAACGACCTATAATTCCACTATTAAGCTCGGATGCTTTGCATGCAAAAATGTAACATTCCCAGTAATTATCAAAAAAGAAGTAATTTTTTTGTACAGAACAAACTTCCCAGAATGATTTTCATCTCTGCAATGCGCTTGCTGTACCTCTTTATACCGGGTGTTTCAGAAGTTGTGAAAAAACTTGGATATTGGTGATCTGGTCCAAGGCTTGTTTCAATATCAATAAGTAAGTGGTGGTAACGTTGACCATACATCACACACATGAAGTCATAATATGATCATGCAGTTGAAAGCAAGGTTAAAAAAAAAGAAGAAAAAAATTTCTTTTTTTTTCAAGTCTACGGAGTTATTAGTCTACGAATAATACGAGATTTTGGAAAAAGGGACTCTTTAGTTCTACGACAGTAGTATAAAATAAAGTAGTGAAAGTTACTAAATTTTATCAAAGAAACGTAACTCCAACTAATGCATGTGTTTTGTCATCATTTTTTATACTTGAAATAATCTGAGATATCAAGATATGTACCTACTATACCCTATACAATTATACATTGGATGCCTTTGTTTTTTGAACACTTGGATTAGGTCACCCAGTATTATTGAGAACAAAAGCTTCGCCCGACACGAATTAGCATAGAACGGCTTTGTTCCTGGATTTTCATTACGGGTATCTTGTGCAGAGGTAGGTCAAGAATTTATTCCTGTGGTTTCTGGAGAAAACCTTACAGCTGTGAAACTAGCCCTTGGTTCTCTTGTTAGCAACTTTTCAAATGTTTAGTTGTTTTCCCCCGTAGCAATGCTACAAGCTACAAAGGATACTGCTCTAGGTGCTTATAGTCTAATGATGTGGGTTTCTCATTGCGTAACAGTATAGGAGACGTACACTGTGCAGAGACCTCCGAGTTGATTTCCTACTCAAATTATCGGGCTTTATTACGAATTTCAGTGTATTCTATTTTTTATTAAAGACATAGATTTGAGTGTCATATAGAGTGGTTTCAAATCCTTTTTGAGTTTAATGTAGAATGGTTTCACATCCTTTTTTATTTCGTAGCCATGAAACGGGAGCTACTATAGACGATACCAATACCAATACTGTAGACGCTTGTGGTCTGTGTTGTAGCCTGCCCATCCCGTAGTATGCGTTCCCTCTGATGGGCGACTTCCGATTTATAGTCACTCAACGTAACTTTCCTGTCTCAGATAACACTAGAAAATCTGGAAATTTTAGCGTGCAATTCGTCTGTGATATGCGTCAATACACGCAAGGTGGTACTTTGTTTTTTAAAGCAAAAAATTAAAAAAAGAAAGTTATTTTATTAATTTGTGTTAATCACCTTTGTGATATCACAACTAATCAAACTCGCTTTACTAAATCTACGCTGAAACCGGGACTGGAACCACCGACTTCCAGGTTACAAGTCGACCGACTTATCGATGAAGCTACCGATGTCAGTTAAAGCAAAAAAGTAGTTTCAAAATAGCAAATTGTCTGGAAAATCTGATAACTCCGCTCCTGAATATCTCGCACTATTCAAACTACCCGTTAATATATTTTCACAGATAGGTATGTATATATTGTATATCTTTATATGTACAAACTGAAGCTAATATATCTAGCTATGATATCTGTGCATCTATATCGTTAGAACTGCATTAATGCAGATATTATGTTGGTAGCCTTGATACCAAGGAGGTGAGTAGGAGTGGAGGATGAAGTGAGTGAGCCAGGGTGTGGGACTAGAGAGCAAGGAGGTAAATAGGAGTGGAGGAGGGGGATGAGAGATAGTGAGTGAAGCAGGGCGTGACTTCATTGGGAAGGGAGCTCTACTGATCGAAATCTAGGTAAGTGGGTTTCTGTGTTAAGGGTGAGGAGTGGGGGAGACGAGTAATAGATCACATGTAGAACAGATAATGGGAGAGAAAGAAATGGAGATACGAAAATGGGAGGGAGAGAGAGGAGAGTTGGGAAGTAGAGAGAAAGGGATGCTATATGAGATAAGAGTAGGTAAGTTGGGAATAAAGACCAAGGACCACATTGTCAAATGGGACATTAGACCATTTGGGAAAAAAATTGATTGGAATTACGGGGGATCCCCGTTCTCATCATTTTCTCTACCAAAAAATTGGTCTAGCCATTCAAAGAGGAAATGCTTCTTGCATCCTCGGTTCCCTTCCGGAAGGACGGTCCCTGGGACAAGTTTATATTATATTTAAAAAATAAAACATGAATTATAATTCTTATAAATAAATAAAAAATGGGATAACAACAAAGATAAACCAGATTGTGCCTCAAATCGGATAGTGACCTTCTTATCTTTGTTACAATCCCATTTTATAATTCGGCCCTTTAAAGAGAGAAAAAAAGGAAAGAGAGGAGGGAGAGAAGGAAAGGAGAGAAAACGAAAGAAGAAGTGAGAGGAGAGTGAGGGAGTTAATGAATAATTAGAATGAGAGAGAAAAAAGGGATCCACGAAGTGCAGGTCAATCCATTATTTTACTTCAGACAGAAAATGAGGCACTTGGAAGGGAGACAGTTGGGAGGGAGGAGGTAGAAAGATAGAGGGAGAGAGAGCAATACGGGGAAAAATTAAAAACTAAAAATGGTATTAATAGTACGGGCAAATACTGTGCAATACTATATGATAGGAATATGCGCTTTGTTGTGTCCGCTTTGAGGCAGGCGTAAAAATCGTTCGTGTATGACTTATTAGAAGAAAAAGTTACACGCTGTAGATATGAAGATCCACAATTCCACATCCAGAAGAAAACTTGTGCTAACTTCTCTTTCCAACCAGATTATGACCTCGTAAAACACAGCGACGGGTTTTTTTACGACCTCATAATTCTACCTGAAGTGAAGAAGTTAGCCAAGTTTTGCACAGAACTAGCGGGAGGCTAAATTGCTAATATTTGCTTGTCTGCTTTTTCCGTTTCATTTATTCTCATGGATTTTTTTATTTTTTATTCCTTGCTCGTTCGTTTAACTGTCTTCTGATTAAATTGTTTAAGTGCGTAATGACACGAAACGGCTGGTGGCAACGTAAAGTATGATAGCAATGTCACTTGGATTTATGTTCGTACTTGACTCTTCCTCGTATATTTCACAGGAAAAAGATTAAATAACGTATGCATGATGAGTTTGGCTAGGGACTAAAACAGGAGTAGACCACAGTCTGGCTGGGGACTATAAACAGGGAGTAGACCATTGCTATGGTCTGGGGGCCTTGTCAATAATTAGCCTCCTGTAAAGACAGTGTAGAGTGCGAGTTATTCCTCCACTGTCGGGCTCCATCGTTCACGATGACGCCACCTATGATGATGATGATGCATGAGTATGTGTGCAAGTAAGTAGGTCTTACGTTTCATCCGTGCTTATTATTATTATATTATGCAATAGGTAAGACAAAATATATACAGAAACATAAAATGAAATTATAAAGAAACAATAAATAGATTGAACAAAGAAACGAGAACAAAAAAGAAAATAAAGCTATGGTCCTACCTAAAGGGCGGGGTTATTGCCTGTGGCACATTCTCTTCCACCCAATTGCTTCGTCTACACTACATCCACAAAGATAAATTTGTTTTCATTGTGCTGAACTCCATTTCTGAAAATGGATCCTCAAGTCAGAGTTGTAGGAACAATAATCTAATAGAGATGTGGATACTTGGACTATTGGAGCTTCTTTTGTGGGACTCCATACAGTTTATAATAAAACATCCCCCAACATTGTCGGAGTTATCAAGAGTTAATGCAATAGTTGGGTGGAAAGATTACCACAGCAATAAACCTGCCTTTTAGGTAGGACATGAGCTTTATTCTCTTCTTTGTTCTTGTTTCTTTCTTCAATCTATTTATTTTTTCTATTGCTATCTATTTCAATCTATTTATTCAATCGGGGTTAAGTGGCAGAGAATGCCTAAGGCATTAACTTCGCCCGATTACATACATTGTACAATTTAAATTTAAATATTTTATTCTATATTATTTGTAAATATTGTTATTTTTTATACTTTGTTAATAATTATATTTGTTTGTATTGTATAAAAAAAATAAAGGTAAATGAATAAATATTTTCTTTATAATTTCATTGTATTTTACTGTATTTGTCTTACCTAATAAAGCATAATATAATAATAATCATCACAAAGTAGATAGTTTCGCTTTCAGAACGAGATTCCAGCATTGTTTCACCATTCAATGTGCTGTCAGCATTGCCACCGGAAAATAAATGTAAATAAAAAGTTATAGTTATCATATTTGTATTAATCACTTTCGTGATATCACAACTACTCAAACTCGCTTTACTAAATCTAAGCTGAAACCGGGACTTGAACCACCGACAAGTCCAGGTTACAAGTCCGCCGCCTTATCAATCAAGCTACTGAGGTCGGTATTGAATAATAATAATAATCAACACAAAGTTGCTAGTTTCGCTTAGAACGAGATTCCAGCATTGTTTCAGCATTCAATGTGCTGTCAGTATTGCCACCGAAAATAAATGTAAATAAATCTGCCATTAAAAAACCCCGACTTACCAAACCAGGCTTGCTGTTCGCCCTGAACTTCTATGGCGAGCCCGAAGTCTGCCAACTTCACCGCGGCCCCCTTGGCCTTACTCGCTAGGAGGAGATTCTCTGGCTGTGGACACAAGGAACAGAGAGTGTGTTATTATACACTTTATTAGATAAGAACATATGTACAGCTCCCTTGGCCTTACTCGTAGAGGAGATTCTCTGCTGTGAAACAAGACAGAGAGTGTTTATATACACTTTATTAGATAAGAACACATATGTACAATGTGTTGTTGTTGTTGTAGCAGCTTGGCTCAGCTGGAGGGGTAGTGATGGCTCCAGCCAACTTATTTCTAAGTTGCTCGTCCTGAACCAATATTTCTTGTGCGATCAACCATCATGAGGACTTGGACTTTTCTTTATAAGCTTAAACCTTAGGAGCCAGCGTCGATGGCATGTGATACACCGGTTCCCTTCAAACACGAGTTAAGCGACATCCAGCGAGTTAGGACTGGATGGTGACCATTCAAATCTAATTCTCGTGACGCTGGCTTTTCCCGGCCCCACTCAGGCTGGTGAGTCAATGTGAGTAGCAGGTTTGTGAGTTTCCTGCGAATGGAGGTAAACCCCGTCGTGATATGACCATGCGTTGAAAGCGACGTTAAACCCCACAAAAAAAAAAAAAAAAAAAAAAAAAAAAAACCCTTAGGAAACTTCAAGCTAGCCTGGCTTGTAAGGGTTGGCTAGTCTGTTCTCTGTTAATAGTCCTCTAGCGGACACTGGTCTTCTCCCTGTTTAACCGTCCCCCAGCCAGACTATGTAGTACAATACAAATAATTATTATAACAATGAAAAAAAAAAAAAAAAAAAATGGAAACAATATATTCAATAAAAAAGAAAAAGAAAAGAAAAATATACAATATAAACTATTATATGTCCTAACAAAAGGGCGGGGTTATTGCCTATGGCAATCCCTTGCACCCAACCCTTTTGTGTTAGTTAGAATAGGCGAAATGGACTGATTATAGATTATGATGAAGGGAGAGAATTTAAAAGAGAATATTGAGAAATAAATATTTATTTGCAAGTCCTAAATCTAATGTAATGGAGGATACACGAGGAGGTGCATATGTGCACTTGGTGGGCTCAATCACGATCTGAGGTTTTTTTTTGTTTTCTCGGTGTTTCAGAAGCCGATTTCGGAGTTTCGAACGGAGGGGAGGCATACTACGGGATGGGCAGGCTACAACATAGACCAGAAGCGTCTGCAGTAGCTCCTGTTTCATGGCAACGAAATAGAAAAGGCTGTGAAACACTCATCTTTTTTTTCTTTTTAAATTGTATGTATTTTATTGAACTGCATGGTTGGTTTGTTTGTGCCATTTATTTAGTATCATTTAGCATTTATTATTTATTTTCCTTCAAATTTATTTATAAATTTATATCCTTAAAACCAGTTGTTCAGATGCCCCCTTACATGGGGAGGCCTCAGATATTAATCTGATTTTGTACAAGATGCCCATATACTATGTATTTATGTTGTGTGTAAATTTAATTGTACAAATAAAGGCGTTTTACATTACATTACATTACATGTATTTTATATTAAAAAAGAACTATATCAGATCGCGGACTGAGAATTTTATGCTTTCTAAATTGCTGAAATTCGGGGTTTGAGCATTTTTCAGATACGAGATCGCAGTGCATTATTTTCTCTCAATGGGTGATTTCGACTATTATTATAATAATAATAACCTCAGGGATGACTATTTAGCAATAAATGGTCATACGGGATTTGGCGTTCCGAGGCACCCGAGCAAGTGGTCAGTGATCCCTGGATGGTTGCAAGTATCAGCAACGTCCAGGAAGTAGTATGGAGAGAGTGAGAAGAGAGAGAGTGAGGAAAAGGGGGGAGAGAGAGGTAAAGGAGCGAGTATTTAGATAAGAAAACAAAAACATGATATGTGCTCATATTATGAGAAAATCAACAAGTGCAAAGTACTATACGAGATACGAGTCATAACAAAAACAAAAGAAAAAGGGAGATGAAGCGAGAATCACATATGAGGAGAAAAGGGGAGGAAGGGAGAGCAAAAAAGATGAAAAGGGAAAAAAATGGGAGAGAGAGAGAGAGATGAGGGTTTGTAAAATTGAAAGCTGATGCCATATTTGGATTTAGAATAAGTATGAGAAGAAGAATTAGAAGGGAGGGATGGTGGAGAAGAAAGAAGACAAGAAAATGGGAGCGTTACAAGAAAGCTGAATTGCTGAGGAGGAAAAGATAGAGGGAGGGAGAGAGAAAACAAGGACAGAGCAAACAAACATGAGAAATTCAACAAGTGTAGTACAGAAGGAGATAGGAAAAAAAGGGGGGGGGGGGAGAGGGAGAGATGAATGATAGAGGAAGGAGAGAGATAGGAAAAGGGGGAGGAGAGAATGGAGAGAGGAGGAGCAAAAGGGATGGAGGGAGAGACAGGAGAAGAAGGAGAGAAGAGGAGAAACAAAAAAAGGACAGAGCAAAAAACATGAGAAATTCAAAAGTGGTAGTACAGGAGATAGGAAAGAGGGGGGAGAGGAGAGAGAAGAAGGAAGAGAAGACAGGAGAGAGATAGCAAGATAGAGGGAGGAAGATAGAAGAGGGGAGAGAGATAGGAGAGAGGAAGATAGGAGATAGAGAAGGAGGAACGCGAGAATGTTAATAAGTCAAGATAGGACAGAGATTATGATAGAGGTGAGAAGGAAAGGAGAGGAATGATAGGTGCAGAGAAGGAGATGAGAGAGGAGAACGAGAAGAGAGAGAAGAGAGAGAGGAGAGGAGAGGAGAGAGAATGAGTGAGAGAGAGGAGGGGAGAGAGGGAGAGAAAAACAGTGATGTAATTGAAATGATACCATATGTGCGAAGAGAGAAAGAGAGGGAGATTAGGTGACAGGGAGGAGTGAATAAATCGAAAAGATAGGTAGAAGATAAAAAACAAACTGTCGAGGAGGAGATTTTGGGGGGTTGAGGGAAGAAGAGACAAGCTTAGGGGAGTCAGAGGGAGAATCTGGGGGAGGGAGGGAGTTGAAACCATATTGTGAAATAACATGTCAGAGGGCTCGTTGGGTAATAGAAATGGGAGGACATTAGAGTGTAGAAAGAGAAAGGGGTGAGGATTTTATATTAAATACAAGTTGGTAGTGACACTCGTGTTGAGAGTATGATATGGCAGATAAGTCTACATGGGAGTGAAGTGATTGGAGAGGACATCAAGATGGAGGGTGAGAAATAAAATGTTGCAGGATGATATGGAGGCGGGGGAGGAGGAGAGAAGAGGAGAGAAGAGCGAGAAGAAGAAAGAGAGAGAGAGAGAGAGAGAGAGAGAGAGATTCTTGCAGAAGGCTAATGTTTGTTTTTTACATCTCTTAAAATTGGGTTTGAGGCGCGGGAAGAGACACAGGGTCAACACGAGCGCACCGTAAGGTATTCCTTACAAACATCTGTAACCAAGTTTCGAATAAATTTTTTTGTCGGTGCGGGGATTCGAACCTGGGACCTTTATTTATTTATTCATTTATTTATTGAAAAGATAGAGCCTTATTATAAGGTCTATTTACATGATGTTTTTTGTATAAATATAAAACTAAAGTAATAGATAATAGGGACCTTCCTGACAAGCGACTGGTTCTCTGTTTACAGTCCTTTAGTGAGTCACTGGTCTCCTCCCTGTATATTCAACCACTTTATCCGTCTCACCTTTAAGTCTCTGTGAACAACTCCGTTGGAGTGGCAGTGATTCACGCTCTCCAGAATCTGCTGGATACAATGCGACGCGTCCGCTTCTGAGTAGAACTCCCGGGCCACAATGTCCTCGAACAGCTCACCACCCGTCACGCTGAGGGACAAGAGGAGCGAAAGGGTTAATTTTCAAATTTGAAGTAGTAATAATAATAATAATATTGCCTTATTTATACTGACCGATTAGGACTATTAAAGTCCCATTATTCCAGCAGTAAGCCCAAGACATATTATTATGTGGTAAAAATCCCAAATGGGAGGATAACTTGTCATGTCTCGGCTGGGTTTCGAACCCACGACCTCTGGAATCTCTGGATTCACAGAGTGCCACCTTTACCACTGAGCTACCGGGACAGAGAATAATCCAGGCTTAAGGGGTTCTACCCTTAAGCCTGGATCCCACTGAGTACAAGAATTTGTTGAGCAACGTTGCCCAATGCTTCATACCCTACTCTCTATTTAGGACCAAACGAGATAGAACCTCACTGACTCCGCAACGCTTTGCAACACTGCCCAATTAAAATTCGAGACTAATCGTTGCGCAACAAAATGTCGCACTTTAGTGAGATCCCAGCGTTATTATTAAACACTTTATTTCATCAGATCTTTGATACAAAATGTATTTCTTTTACATAACTTTCTTGAATTTGAAAATGAATTTTCAATATTTCTCTTCCTTCCTATGACCTAACCAGTGACAAAACTCATTCCTTTATCTGTTTACATGAATAAGCGAATTATTTGCTTGAAGAGAAAGAATAAAACCTTTGATTTTGCTTGTCAAGTGGAAGATGCAAATTATCAAACAAACACCAAAAATAATATTCCATTTGCAAAATATTGAGAACCAGAGTTCCTATGCATGATTGAATCTTTCGAAACCCCAAGTAAGACGGATGTCAAATGAGTAGTAAGAAAAACCAGTACAAATTCCGATAAGCTCGAATTTGATATAACTCTGGCCTCGTTTATCCGAGGCTCAACATATTATAGTCTAAAGATGCGCTCCGAGCTCTCCTATCTTTTGCCCCAACCCCCAGCTCTCAACTCCCACCCTGAAAGAAAGGTAACTGAGGCACTCATCCCTTTTTTTAAAATTTGGGTTTAACGTCGCTTTCTGCATGGTCATGGTCAATGGTCATATCACGACGGGAATGTTACCCTCCATTCGCAGGAAACTCACAAACCTGCTACCCACATTAACCTCACCCAGCCTGGGTTGGGCGGGAATGCTAGCATCACGAAGTCTTCACCTCGCTGGATGTTGGTTAACTTCGGTGATCCCAGAGAACCGGTGCACTCATTGTGCCATCGACGCGACGCTGGCATAACACAGTTTAATTTACATTCAGAGTACACTCATAAAAATTCAGGTGAGACAACAAGAAATATACTTACAGATCGAACACTAAATAATGGTAATTTTCTTCTTGTATACTGTCATGTAAGCGCACTGTAACAGAAGGAAAATACAAATTCAATTACAAAAATGTGACAGCAGAACGACATTGTAACTAACACAAATGAAGTCACCGTTTAATTCAATTTTAGTTCCGCCGTTTCGAAAGCACGTATCGATTGAGGAGTCTGTAGTCGTTCAAGGGAAGAAATACCTTGTAAATAGCAGTTATTCAGTCGAAACTGTGCAAACAAGGAATCCCGGGGCTCGGCAATGTTTTCCTACATAGAGGTTTCATGCTTATATTATTATTATTATATTACACTTTATAAGGTATAGACAAAGTAAAATATTTACAGTACAATACAATGAAATTATTAAGAAAAAATATATATATGTAGATTGAACAAAGAATAAAAAAGAGAATAAAATAATATCCTACCTAAAGGGCGGTGTTATTGCCTGTGGCAATCTCTTTCATTCAACGTGACGTAATAACACAAATAACTAGTCTCTCTATTGAATATCGACGAATGTATGAGTTTTTATTGAAAATGATATACATAACAGTCATTAGACAAGGAACATTCTCCATTGACAACACCACGCTACACACAACTCGATGACAAATCCACACACAATATTATTATTGGCCGTGTGAGTTTCGAGTTCAATAAATAAAAACAGCCATTTCAGAGCAAATTTATTTAGGACACAATAAATTGGAGCAAGAGAAATGTGGATGGGGAAATGCTGGAAAAAATAGAAAAAAAGTGAGAAAGGAGAGACGAAAAAAGAGGAATGAAAAACAAGACAACATTTTTGAAAAATGATCTGAAAGTCCCTCTGCATCCTTCTCCCTCTGTTCTTTTCACTACTCCCCTCTCCCTTCAAAGATTAAACTTGGAGAAAACAAAATAGATGTGTATAAAAACAAAATGGATGTGTATAAAAACAAAATGGATGTGTATAAAATAGCTTACTCGACCACAAAAACATGGAGGTAGTGAACATTAGGAGAAGTTATCTATGGACACTTTGAAAGAAAAAACAAAAGGAGACAGAGAACAATAAATAGAAGACAAAAGAAAGAAAGGAGAATAAGGGAAACAATGAAAATCACGCGAATAAATCATGAAAGAATAGAGAAGAAACAGAGCTGAATGGAAAAATAAAGATAAGTGCGAGGACATAGAACCGAGAAAATGACACAACAGAGAACAAAAGAACAGAAGACAGCTGTGAAGAATAATAGAGATATTTGACAGAAATTGATGAAAATAGTATCATTATTATTATTATTATTATTATTATTTATATTTAACACTTTATTGGTCAACTACATTATACATTCAACAAAATAGGACATGAAAAAAGAACACAAAAGAATATGGAGTGAACCAAGGGGCGAGGTTAAAGCCCGTGGCTTTCTCTTCCGCCGAACCCCATTGATATTATTGAAATCATTGAAATTATTAAACCTTTAGAAAGTAAAGTAATCACTGGGCGAGATGAATACTCAGACCATTCTCTTATACCTGTGACCTGAGTATCTACATTATTATGTGGTCAAATTAAGAAATGATTAAGATCAGTCAGTATAAACAGAAAAGTGAGAAAAAAATATACTAGAAACAAGTCCAAACTGATCGCCCTGACAAGTATATTAGTTAGCCTACTTAATATAGTAATAGACCCTCATTTATACTCCCCGAAAAGGACTAGAGTCCACTTATTCCAGCAGTTATTTGGTGTCATTATTATGTGGTCAAATTTGGTTTGATGAATAAGGTTCGAATCCCAGGATCTCAACGCAAGGTG
Source organism: Bactericera cockerelli (assembly GCA_024516035.1). Taxonomy (NCBI): domain Eukaryota; kingdom Metazoa; phylum Arthropoda; class Insecta; order Hemiptera; family Triozidae; genus Bactericera; species Bactericera cockerelli. The sequence continues at coordinate 30,680,598 of CM044960.1, forward strand.
GATGACTAGACTAGCGCCCTATTCACTCGACCAATGCAAGTTTGATTTTAAGGAGTTCGTAGATTCGCTGAGAACCAAAACCACAAACTACCAGAAACAAGATGAACAAAATTTCCACTCGACAGCTTTCTCAATATTTTTTTTTTTAAGCTTTGTTAGTCAGAACAAAAAATATATACAGTAGAATACAATGATATAAAAAAAAACAAAAGATTAAACAAATATACAAGAAAGAAAAAAAAGAGAAATGTCCTACCTAAAGGGCGGGGTTATTTTTCATTGATTATTCAACATTGATTGGTGGGAGAGAGAGAAAGGTATAATAAATAGAAGAGAAAAAGAGAGAGAGAGAGAGCTTAAGGAAGAGTAAGAGACAAGCAGAGTGGAGGAGAAAACAAAAATGATAAACCCAAGACTCATCACAAAGGAAGGAAAACTGTCCGGGACACCAGACCGGGCCAGACGAAAAGCGAAAACAAGATTAGGACATAGGATGTCTCTTTTATCTAAGCCCTCCATCGACCCACACCAGGGCGACCCCCGACTGTTACCGCCCACACAGTCCCCCCGCACAATCCCCCCACATACATGAAGCCATGATTAATGATGTCCATAAACCCGAATACTACCCGTCCGTCGACCGCCTACTCAAACTTTCCTCTCTGGGTCTATCAATTATCTGTCCGGCGTGAACGACAGACCTACCGCCTTGTTCAAGCGCCGTTAAACCGGGGGAAAAAAAAATATCTGTTCTGTCCATGATAGGATGCGTTATTTACCAGCAGACGGATGTTCCAGGTTCGACTCCATTTTCTTGTATTTTTTTTTGTCCACACAAATTTTCTTCATTTTTTTTTTCATTATTATTCATTGGACCGACCTCAGTAGCTTGATCGATAAGGCGGCTGACTTGATGTAACCTGGAGGTCGGTGGTTCAAGTCCCGGTATCAGCGTGTATTTAATAAAGCGAGTTTGAATAGTTGTGGTATCACGAAAGTGATTAACACAAATATGATTATTCATTTGTAAAATCCGTGACGCGATAGGCATCCAACATGTGGATGATCCGCCTTAGGTTCTCACGGTTCTTAAAGACTTTTCAACCCAGAGGAAAAGAATCTATTCTAAAGACACAATTTTCTTTTCAAAAGGATCCTACCCTATTTTCTCCTATAAATGACCATTTCATGAAAACCAAAAATTGATAACTATCATTAAATATTTTTCACGAGATCTGCCTCTAAATTATTAAAGGGTAGCCCCTCTTGCATTCTTACTTGAAACAACTAGCCCTCACGAAGGCCTCTTATACAATTATACAAAACCTGCCTACTAACCTAAGTACCTACCCTATACTAACCATAATAATAATAATACTCTTCAGTGGAATATAACCATCAGGCGAGGTTAATGCTCAAAGCATTTTCTACCACCTAACCCTCAGAGTCTTATTATTATGTGGTCACAAACTCAAATGAATGAGTAAAAATTCATGCACTGGGTGGGATTCAAACCAACGGATTCCTCCGCTACTTGGATTACCAGACTAGCGCTTTAACCATCCCTTTAACAGTCTGTCCCGGTAGCTCAGTGGTAAAGGCGGCACTCTGTGAATCCAGAGATTCCAGGTCGCGGGTTCGAAACCCAGCCGGGACATGACAAGTTATCCTCCCATTTGGGATTTTTACCACATAATAATATGTCTTGGGCTTACTGCTGCAATAATGGGACTTTAATAGTCCTTATCGGGCAGTATAAAAAGGCGATATTATTATTATCTATCAGAGGCCAACCACCATTTCTACATCTGTCAGTTGCTCCTTCTAATTCCTCGACCCTTGTTCCAACCATTCTATTTATCATAGCTCCAATATCATCACTTCAGTCTATCAGTACACCTCCGGTCCTCCATCAATTCAATTTATCATGGCTCCAATGCTCCCGCTACAACCACCGCTTTTACTACTACTTACCAGACCCCCGCATCCACATCTGTTTGTCCCGGGACCCCTACTGAGAGAGCGCTCGACTTCTCGTCATGTTTAAGGACTTTATCAACAACTCGTCCTGTGTCGGAGGGCCGGAGTGATAAATATTGTTTTATTGCTTGTCGTACGCTTTTCGTACTTCCGTCTATCTAGTCTATCTACATCTAAGTGCGTTTTCTCATCCTTGATTAGATTATACTGATGAATATGTATTTCGTGGAGCCTTTAGAAATTCAGCAGAAGTGAGCAGGGGACATGATGTGAATGTAAAATCCTCACTCGAACGCCCACAACTTCATTTCTATTCATTCATATTTAATTATTTCCACATCATTTTCTTAAACAATATCAGCAAGAAATGAAATAACATGAAAATATAGAACAAAATTAATTTAATATTTACAGTATTTTTTTTTTGTAATCCGGGGCGTAGTTAATGCCTTGAGCAATTCCTGCCACCAACCCCTGAAGAGACCATCACTCCCCCCTCTAGCTGTAGCCAAGCTGGCTACAACAACAACAGCGATTGATGGAATAATGTCCTTGACCCCATTCTAGAAATCACTCTCACTCTCATAATCCCCAAATCTCCCTTTGAAACGTCTCACAACGCACTCTGATTGGTCAATTTGAACGAAACAAGTAATCAGAGTGCGAAGGGAGTTATTGAGATTATGAGACTGCTCTCTGGAATGAGGAAGCACCTTGCCTCTTAGACTCCTATGGTTGTAAAATAAGACAGGTAACTTACCAATATTAGGGTGCTGTAGTTTCCTACATATTCGAGCTTCTCTTTCTAACTTTTGAAAATCTGAAAACCAAACAAAAACCAAGTATATAATGAATTAGTAGAAATTGAAATATCGGTAAGCAACTAAGCACTACAAACTCATTTTTCAACGCTGGATATGGAAAAAGGTTTAAATAATAAATAGGTATTTTTGTGTTATTAGGTATATCATAATGTTAGTGGGTAGCGCAGAATTATAGGACTTTTTCTTTTACATTCTTGTGTATTGTTTGCCCATAATTCCGCCACTGGTCGCTGTTCACATTGTTATGATTAAAGCAGCTACTCATTATCCTCACGAGGTATGAGTGGATCTCGGACATTAAAAAAAAAAATGCCTTAAATTCTTAATTATTTGTATGTACATAATGTCCATTTATACCTAATAAAGCGTTGTATAATAATAATAATGAAATTGTATTTTTACGTTTCTCTATTGCAAAAGTCAAATTAAGGTCTCTTCTTAAAAGTATTCCTTAGGGAGAGAGCCACAAAATTTGTATAAAAAAAAACTAAAATAAATATACGTTATTAGTTATTAGATTACATATTGTAATACATAAATATCATATTAAGGTATTCTATACTCCTTCAATATGACGTCATAGTGGATTAATTATAACTACGATTACTAAAATACCTTTCATACCAAATAATCTTTATCTATTTTCAAACCTAATCTGTGGGCGTAAGTAAACCTCTGCCAGGTTAAAAATAGCACTTCCATAACCACATGTTTCAGGTTGAAAGAGCCTACACAGGAAAGTGTGCCTTTTTGTTTCACAAACTGCCTCCCACACATTTTCTATTGAATACAACTTGAGAATACTCACCAACATACAACTTGAACTAACTCATTTTCGCTTGAATCAGCAATTTTCTTTTTATTAAATTCTCCTCTTTCACATTTGTCAGGCAAGGAGGCTGGCGAGGGAGAGAGATGGAGGAACAAAGACAGCGATAAGAAAGAGATGAAGAAATGGTAGAGGGAAGAGAAATTAAGGGGGTGTAAAGATAGGGAAAATTCAAAGAATATGATGTCACTGGGCAAATAACTTCTTCGAATTTGCGAAGACATAAAAGACTGAAAGTGTACCTTTAGTTTTGAACCAGTGCAGTGGTGTGTAGGACCAATGAACCATGGATATTGACATTCACCACTATATTCTAATAAAAAATAGATTCATAGACCGACCTCTGTAGCTTGATCGATAAGGCGGCGGACTTGTAATCGGAGGTCGGTGGTTCAAGTCTCAAGTTAAACGTACATTTAGAAAAGCGAGTTTGAGTAGTTGTGACATCACGAAAGTGATCAACACAAATATGATAACTTTTTTAGATACATAGTTTTGATTTTTTTTCCTTTCTCATATGAAGTATAGTACCTCTAAGTTGTTTAAGCATACAAGTAAAAACACTAACAACTCATTTTCCCTCACGAGGTATTCATGATTACACAAATTTCTAACCTGCCGGGAATCGAACCCGGGTCGCGTGCAATCCTAGTGCGTTACACCACTCGGCCATGGTGACTATTGTGAGTAGGAAAGAACATATTATGTAAACACCTCACCCAGTGCTAATGCTTAGAAGTCAGTAGTACAAATGAATGAGTGAGTAGGTAAGTGATGATAATAATAATAATACTCTTTAGTGGAAGGTAATCACCAGGCGAGGTTAATGCTCAAAGCATTTCCTAGTACCTAACCCTAATAGTCTTATTATTCTGTGGTCACAAACTCAAATTAATGAGGTAAAATTCATGCACTGGATGGGATTCGAACCAACGGATCCCTACGCTACCTGGATTACCAGACTAGCGCGTTAACCACTTGACACAGAGAGGAGTTTACATTCTTGTCATGCCTACTTCCCTGCTCACTTCGTCTGTTACTTCCCGGTAATCGGAAGTAATAGAATGATGCGACAGAAGATGTGGGTACGGAAAAGATGAGAAGAGTTTTTGAACAGAGAGAGGAGGAACGGATAGAAACAATTGGAGAGTGCAGAGAGGACAAAAGAGAGGGAGGGAGAATAAGTAAGAGAGGAATAGGAGAGGGAGAAAGAAAGGGAGCGAGGAAGAGGAAGATAGAAAAGAGAGAGGAAGAAAGAGAATAATGATAAAAAGAGAGAGGGAGGGACTAGGAAGGGAGAATAAGTAAGAGAGGAAGAGGAGAGGGAGAAAGAAAGGAGGCGAGGAAGAGGGAGATAGAAAAGAGAGAGGGAGAAAGAGAATAAAGATAAAAAGGGAGAGGGATGGACTAGGAAGGGATAATAAGTAAGAGAGGAAGAAAGGGAGCGAGGAAGAGGGAGATAGAAAAGAAAGAGGGAGAAAGAGAAGGAAAAGACAGTGGGAGAAAAAGATAGAGAGGGAAATTAAGAGGAGAGATTGTGGGAGAGAGAATAAAGAGAAAAAGAGAGAGGGAGGGACCAGGGAGGAAGAATTTGAAAGAGAGGAAGAGGAGAGAGAGGGAGAAATAAAGAGGAGAGGTAGTAGAAGACAGAATAAAGAGAAAAAGGGAGAGGGAGGGACTAGGGAGAAAGAATAAGAATGAGAGAGAGAAAAGAGATAGAGGACAGAGAGGTAAAGAAAGAAAGAGGAGAGGTAGTGGGAGAGAGATATGTGTGTAAGGGAGATGAATGGGGGAAGCCATTCGATGCAAGTGTCAAGTGTCATTGAAATGGCACTCGATTTAACCCATCACTTCTATATTCTCTCTCTCCTACATCTTTAGCTTGCTCTCTTTTTGTTTCTCTTTCTCTCTTCCCTTAATCTCTCTGTAGTTTGCTCTATTTTCTCTCTCTTGTCTCTATTTCTCCCACTCCCGTCTCCAGATATAGACAAGGATTACAGGGTGGACCCTTTCAAGTGGCGAGCTCGAATTTGCTCGAAAATTTTTGTACTGAAATTTTATTTTGAAATTAATTTATCAACACCAAGGGGAACATAATGACCTTTGTTCAATAATGCCAAAGTTATTTTTCAAACCCTCAAGGTCCAATTCGAAATTTTAAATGGACCGACCACAGAATAATTTAACTTTTTTTTTTTTTTTTGGCAGTTTCTTTCAAACGAAATAATATATTTCATTTAACAAGTCATCTTTCTTCAGTGTGCTCATTACTGTACAATTACAATCAATTTCAAGAATATTTTTCTATTTATATATATTTCTATCTCTCTCTCTTTTTTTACCTATATTTCTCTCTTGTCCTTCAAAACCTCAAGGTCCAACTTGAAATTTGAAATGGACCGATATTTATAAATATATTTCTCTCTCTATTCCTTTTTTTCTCTTTCTCTATCTCCCTATCTCTACATCCTGTCTTTACTAACTATAACATATGAGTTTATTGCTCGTATAATCCATAAACTCTATCGCAAGCTTTTCAATAAAATATACGAGCACATATTGCATAAAATTATATCTATAATGTGTTTGCCAAATCTATCCATATCTTTATCATATCGTTTCAAAACCGTTCATTCTTCTTCAGGTCCAATTATTTGTGAAAGGGTTATAGTGGTAGAGATATTTTCATAGATGTATGAAACATGTGCGAATTTTAGGGATTATCACCTGGCTAAAGAAATCAGATTACGGCCATTTTTTAAGTTTGTAAAACTTGAAAAAAAAGCCGGGCTGCACAAGAACTTTTTTTTAAAGTCAGCGTCGATTGTGCGTTGAATACACCGGTTCTCGTAGGATCACCGAAGTTAAGCAACATCCAGCAAAATGAAGTCTTCGTGATGCTGACAGTCCGGCCCAACCCAGGCGGGGTAAGGTTAATGTGGGTAGTAGGTTTGTCAGTTTCCTGTGACTGGAGGGTAACACCTCCGTCGTAATATGACCATGCACTTGAAAGGGACGTTAAACCCAAATTAAAAAAAAAGATACTTAATTAAATTAGTCTTCTTTTTGTCGTAACAGAAACAACCCTCTTTAAAGGGTCAGATTTGAGAGCCTTGAAATAATTGGGAATTAGAACACAAGAGGCCAAGTTGATAGGATTCAGCTAGTCTGATATTAATCCAATTTCAATTCGGCCGAATTCTCGTATTTGGAATTCCTAGTTGTCTCAGTTAATCTAAACAAGGGATTAAAAATAACTATGTATTTACTCGTATTATGTTTATGCTATGTAATTGATACCTAGTACATAATATTATGTTGAAACTTTCAGACCCTTTATTTTTATATGTAAGTTTTTTATATTTTTTTATCAATTCAATTAAAGAAAAAAACAAAAAAATACTCGAATTTGAAAAACCCTTGCAAAGGGGAAAACTGGTGCTGGAAAAAGAGGTTCTGGGTTTGATCTTTTTAGATCTCCATTCGCAGGAAACTCACAAACCTGCTACCCACATTAACCTCAACCAGCCTGGGTTGGGCCGGAATGCCAGCAGCACGAAGCCTTCACCTCGCTGGACGTTGCTTGACTTCGGTGATCCTGCGAGGACCAGTGCATTCAACGCCCAATTGACGCTGGCTTAAAAAATCAAAGTTCTTGTGCAGTCCGTTTGTTTTTGAAGTTTTATAAACTGACCTATTAAAATAAGTTTTATGACCGTAATCTGATTTCTTTAGCCACCAGAAAATCCCTTGAATTCGCGCCATCGACGCTGGATGATCTCAATTTTGTTGTATTGAAGATTCTCTTCAATCTGATTCTAAGGATCTTTCAATCTGATTATAGAATCTTCAATCTGATTATAGAATCTTCAATCTGATTCTAAGGATCTTCAATCTGATTCTTAGAATCTTCAATCTAATTCTAAGGATCTTCAATCTGATTCTAAGGATCTTCAGTCTGATTCTTAGAATCTTCAATCATATTCTAAGGATCTTCAATCTCAAATAATAAAAACTAAATATAACAGGACTCAGAACTATAAACTGACAATTAGTTTCTTACATATCCAATGCACGAACAAGATATTTGTGTGAGAGGACAAAAAGGAAAGAGAGTAAGGAGAGATGGAGAGGTACATTCATTAAGAAGAAGCACCCTATTTTCCTTGGATTAGAAGCTTTTCACAAACAACACTTAATTAGAGAGACAGAAAAGGAGATACAGATAGGGGAAATGGGGAGAAAGAGAGAGATAGAAAGACAGGGTGGGGGAAGAGAGAAAAAGTGGGAGAGAAAAAGAAAAACTATCGTCAAAAAGTATTCTTAATCTATATACTTAAGTAAGCTTAAGTCTCCTTTGCTCTCCATCACATGCAGCTCTTAAATATATCGCTTTCATTTCTGGTAGTCTGCACTGGTAGTCATAATATGGTTAACCCAGGAAGCGTACGTTCGAATCTCACTTAGTGCATGAATTTTTCTTCATTAATTTTAGTTTGTGACCACATAATAATATTATACTCTGAGGGTTAGGTAGTACTGTAGTAGAAAATGTTTCTCTTTCTCTCTCTCTTTTTCTCACTTTCTTTCTTTTTCTTTTCTCTCTCTCTCTCTCTTTCTTTTTCAGTCGTTCTCTCTCACCTCTTCTGAATCACAGCAGGTGCACACTGCACGGAAACCAAAACGCAAGAAAAACAAACATCTCTCCTCCTCCCAACTTCTATTCCTCCCTCCCCCCACTTCTATGCCTCCCTCCCCCCACTTCTATTCTTCACTCCTCTCCATTTCAAGTTTTCCCTCCCCCCACTTCTATTCCTTCCTCCCCCCACTTCTATTCCTTCCTCCCCCCCACTTCTTTTATTTCCCATCTACCACTTTATACTCCTCCTAACCCTCTTCGCACCTTTCTTTGGCTCTCTATCCTCCCCTCACTATTTTTCTCTTCATTTCTTTCCCCCTAAAGTCCCTAATTTCTTCCCCTAATACCTAATTTTTTCTCTTCCAATATCCTTCCCTCATTCCCTTTGTTTTTATTTCCCTCTCACGAGTAATTTCCACTCCTAATACCTTTCTTTCTCTCCCCCATATCATCCCTTCACTCTCTCAGTTTTACTTCCGTAGACTTTCGAATATTAGAAATCGGAAGTGTTGTGTTCGTTTTTGTAAAAAAAAAAAAAATACTTTTTTGCTCGGATTTCTTTTTTTTTCATATATCTGACCACTAACATTTTTCTTATACCATTATATCTCGTGAACAATACATCTGATTTTGATGAAATTTTGTATGTATATTAGCGTTTTACATAGGCAATAAGTAATCATTTATTATGATTTAGTTCTGATATTTAAGAAACTCCAAAATTTTGAACAGAAAAGTGCAAAAATGAGGACCACGACTTGCCGATACAATTTTTTTTGTAGAATCTAGAACGTAGGAAAAACGGTGTTCTACCAAAAAAAAAATTAAAAGAAAATCATCGGTCTAGCGATTTTGGAAATACAAGTGATTTAGTATAAAATCTCAAAATTGCCACTTGTATACGAGGAAATATTGAGTGCAAATCACGAGGAAGTATTGTGTCCATAATTGGCAGTGTATTTATTTATTCCCCTCTGATTTCCTCTCCTAATTAATACCTTTCTTTCTTTCTCTCTTTCTCTTACTTTCTCTTTCTTTCTCTCTCTCTCTCTCTCTCTCTCTCTCTCTCTTTCTCTCTCTCTCTCTCTCTCTCATCATCCCTTCCCTCTCTTAGTTTTTATTTATTCCCTCTGATTTTCTCTAATGCCCTTCCTTACTCCGTTCTCCCCTCTGAGTCTCTCCCTTAAATGTTTTTCGTTTCTGCATTAGAAAGAGCTTTCTACTTATAAGCTCCTCCATTGTCTAATTAATTATTACAGATAATGGGACACTACAATACGTATCAAATCAATAATAAGAGAGCAAAACATTAAAAGCCGAGTAGCATAGGAGCTAACAGTAAAGGCTGGGTGAGGTTAATGTGGGTAGCAAAGGTTTGAGAATTTCCTACGAATGGAGGTTAACACCCCGTCGTGATATGACCATTTAGTTGAAAGCGACGTTAAACCCAGATTAAAAAAAAAGACTTGGGATCACTTATCGAATTTTAAATGTGCATTTGGACAACAAGGCCTTACATTCACATTCTGTTTCACACGACAAGTTTAAAAAAAAAAAAAAAAAAAAAAAATCAACTTGTTAATTTTCAAACTGTTGTTTAATTTTATCAAATTCTTTAATAATATGTAGCATAAATAAAGAGCATATTCCATCCTTTTTCTGATGAATCACATACGGTAAGTACGATAACATGGGTATATTTTATTCACTATTTTTAGTTTTTATTTATTCCCCTCTGATTTTCTCTACTAATACCTTTTATTTACTCGAAAGCCACGAAAAAATTGTTCAAAAGCAAGAGCAACAAATAAACAATTCTCGCACTAAATTTCTAATCAGCTCATGTTCCATTGAATTGATAGATTACTTTTTCTTTTCTCAGCGTCCAGCAACACTGTCACGCATTTCAGATATTAACCATCCTTAACGTTGCTTTACACCTGGCGTTACTCACCTCTAGCTGATAATTTCTTTGTGTTGATGATCTTGGCAGCGAATTCTAGACCGGTGGATTTCTGAACGCATCGTCGGACGACTGAAAATGCCCCCCTGAAATCAGAACAAGAAAAAGTAAAGTTAGTTCCATTTTCTTTATTTTTAATCTAAGTTGAAAATATTCAACGTGCTATGCTCGGTGTATACCTGAAGAAAAACTAAAATTAAAATAAGTGAAAATCAAGTAAATAAATAAATAAATGTGTTTCTTTGTGTTATTATATCACAATTTTTAGCGGGTAGCGCAGAATTATAGGACTTTTCCATATCTTTTAATATCCTTATATCTTATTTTTGCCAATAGTTTCTTAGTATTATGTGGTCACAAACTCAAATTAATGATAAAAAATTAATGCACTGAGTGGGATCCCTGGTATCTATAAATCAATTAACAAGAACAGGGCAGGAAATTAATCATGTTTTTCTGATTAAAACACAACAAAGCCATGATTGATATTTCATTCCACAAGAAATGGGTCAATCGATTGATTTCATGTCACGCAGATGAGTGAAAATGGCAAATATGATGCCGCAGGAAAAACGAGGTAAAGATATAGGGAGATATCAACAAATGGGGAGTAGGAGGGAGTGAGGGAGGAAAAGAGAGAAATAGCATTTCGGGTGGGAATAGATAAGCTAGACTCTAGAGTGATAAATAGATAGCAAGAGACAGAGAGTGAGTGAGTATGAGAGAGGGAGAGAGTTTGTGAGTGAGTGTGTGTGAGAGAGTGTGTGTAAAGAGAGACAGAGGGAGGAAGAGAGTGTGTGTGTGTGAAAGAGAGAGAGAAAGATAGAGACAGTTAGTGTTTGTGTGTGTGTGAGAGAGTGAGAGAGTGTGTGTGAGAGCGAGAGAGAGAGAGAAAGATAGTTAGCGTTTGTGTGTGTGTGAGAGGGAGAGAGTGAGTAACAGGAGAAGAAGGATGCAGGGGGGAGAAAGAGAGAGAGGGAAATTAAAATTTACCAATTTCATTTCGGACTCCTAATTGAAAAAACATGCACGATATCCAGAGCAGCTATCCCCTGTTTTCATGGATTTTTTTTACGATGATTATTATTATTCACTATTGTAATAGGTAAACTACAAGTTATTATTATTATTGATATCTAGTAGGTAATTAGAATAGAAATAAACTGTAAAATGGGAGGTTCTCTGGGGTTACCTACCTCCCATCTAGGGAATTGAACCTTAAAGTGATGCTATATTAGTATAGTTATGGTCAGTGGTCAAATTATGATCATTAGAGATGATAAAAACTTTTGGTCACAAAAGGAAAAACAAGGAAGGTACTGTGTATGTTTGGCACATTCCACATTTAGGCGGGGAAAAAAACCCCAAAATAAAATTCCTGTTCCGTCTTCACAACCCACCCCTCTTATCTTATTCCACATTCCTCTCAATGCGGAAGAAGATATATTCCTCATTGTACATTACAAAACCAAAATTTTACTTCCAACAAATTACCAAGTGTAAAGTTTACCTGCGTTAAATGCTAGGCTCACAGCACAGGAGCCTGTCTGTTTAGGACGAGTTCTTCCTGGTAGAAAAAAACGGTCTAATGGTGGGACTCCAAATACTCCATTCTTTCTATCCCTCGCAGTCCTCGCACATAAATTAACAGAACACATGGGAAATAAAGTAGTGGAGTAACCTCAGAGAGGGTGGGAGAGAAAGAAGAGGAATGAGGGAGAGAGAGAGAGGAGGGAGAGACAGGAGATGAGTAAAGGAGAGAGAGGAGTGAGGTAGAGAAAGAGAGAAGGAGGAGTGAGGGAGAGATTCAGAGAAGAGTGAGATAGAAAGAGAGAGAGAGGTATGAGGGATAGAGAGAGAGGGAGGAGTGAGGGAGAGATTCAGAGAAGAGTGAGGGAGAAAGAGAGAGAGAGGAGTGAGGGATAGAGAGAGAGGGAGGAGTGAGGGATAGAGAGAGAGGGAGGAGTGAGGGAGAGAAAGAGAGAAGGAGGAGTGAGGGAGAGATTCAGAGAAGAGTGAGGGAGAGAGAGAGAGAGAGAGGAGTGAGGGATAGAGAGAGAGGGAGGAGTGAGGGATAGAGAGAGAGGGAGGAGTGAGGGAGAGAAAGAGAGAAGGAGGAGTGAGGGAGAGATTCAGAGAAGAGTGAGGTAGAAAGAGAGAGAGAGGTATGAGGGATAGAGAGAGAGGGAGGAGTGAGGGAGAGAAAGAGAGAAGGAGGAGTGAGGGAGAGATTCAGAGAAGAGTGAGGGAGAGAGAGAGGAGTGAGGGATAGAGAGAGAGGGAGGAGTGAGGGATAGAGAGAGAGGGAGGAGTGAGGGATAGAGAGAGAGGGAGGAGTGAGGGATAGAGAGAGAGGGAGGAGTGAGGGAGAGAAAGAGAGAAGGAGGAGTGAGGGAGAGATTCAGAGAAGAGTGAGGTAGAAAGAGAGAGAGAGGTATGAGGGATAGAGAGAGAGGGAGGAGTGAGGGAGAGAAAGAGAGAAGGAGGAGTGAGGGAGAGATTCAGAGAAGAGTGAGGTAGAAGAGAGAGAGAGGTATGAGGGATAGAGAGAGAGGGAGGAGTGAGGAGAGAAAGAGAGAAGGAGGAGTGAGGGAGAGATTCAGAGAAGAGTGAGGGAGAGAGAGAGAGAGGAGGAGATGAGGGATAGAGAGAGAGGGGGAGGAGTGAGGGAGAGATTCAGAGAAGAGTGAGGGGAGAGAAAGAGAGAGAGGAGTGAGGAGATAGAGGAGAGAGGGAGGAAGTGAGGGATAGAGAGAGAGGGAGGAGTGAGGTGGAGAGAAAGAGAGAGAAGGAGGAGTGAGGGAGAGATTCAGAGAAGAGTGAGGTAGAAAGAGAGAGAGAGGTATGAGGGATAGAGAGAGAGGGAGAGAGAGTGAGGGAGAGAAAGAGAGAAGGAGGAGTGAGGGAGAGATTCAGAGAAGAGTGAGGGAGAGAGAGAGAGGAGAGGAGTGAGGGATAGAGAGAGAGGGAGGAGTGAGGGAGAGAAAGAGAGAAGGAGGAGTGAGGGAGAGATTCAGAGAAGAGTGAGGTAGAAAGAGAGAGAGAGGTATGAGGGATAGAGAGAGAGGGAGGAGTGAGGGAGAGAAAGAGAGAAGGAGGAGTGAGGGAGAGATTCAGAGAAGAGTGAGGTAGAAAGAGAGAGAGAGGTATGAGGGATAGAGAGAGAGGGAGGAGTGAGGGAGAGAAAGAGAGAAGGAGGAGTGAGGGAGAGATTCAGAGAAGAGTGAGGGAGAGAGAGAGAGAGAGGAGTGAGGGATAGAGAGAGAGGGAGGAGTGAGGGATAGAGAGAGAGGGAGGAGTGAGGGATAGAGAGAGAGAGGGAGGGAGAGATTCAGTGAGGACTGAGGGAGGGAGAGATTCAGTGAGGAATGAGGGAGGGTGAGATAGAAAGAGAGAGAGAACTGAGGGAGGGAGAGAGGACACCTCCTTGGGGAAATTACCCGGGGAATATTTTCTCATTCGTAATTTACTTTTAGTTGTCTCGTAATATTACATCCCATCTAACCTACTTTCTCTCATCTCTCTCTCTCTCTCTATACGTATCTTCCTCTCTTTTTTGTTGGCTCTCTTTATTTCTCCTTCCTCTCTCTTTCTCCTCCCTTTTACTTTCACTCCCTCATCGTAATCTTTCTCTCTCATACTACATATTCTTTTATCATTTACTCACTCACTCACACACACACACTCTCTCGTCCTTTCTTTCACTTTCTCTCTCCCTTTTCCGTTCACTCCCTGTATGTATGGTTGTATAGTTTCTGTCCCAACTAAAGCACAGGAAAGAAGGACAGGCACAATGTAGCTCAAGAGGATTACGATTTAATACAGTTGCGAAATAATAAGATTGAGACCAAGTGACCTAAACTCCAAGTAGGAAAGAGGAGAAGATAGAATAAGGGTCAGGAAATGACGTATTAAACTAGAACATAGGGGCAATAAAGTGTAGTACTTCCATACATAAGTGTCCGAATCAGGGTCTGATTCGAAAACAACAAGGAAATCCATTCTTCTGTGTAAGTTTCCTTAGGAGAAAAGGTAACAAATATGGAGCGTCTTGATGAAATGTCCAGAAACTTTCGACTGCATGGTCATTCTATCACGACGGAGGTTTTACCCTCCACACGCGGAAATCTTACAAATCATCTACTCAAATTAACATCGCCCAGACTAAGTGGGGCCGGTAATAGACAGAATCACGAAGGTTCGAATTTGAATTGTCAATTAGTCTGGTCATCCATTCAAGTCCTAGCCTCGCTGGACATTGCTTAACTTCAGTGAATGAATGAGAACTGGTGTATTCAACGTGCCATCGACGCTGGCTATTATTATCGTGTTTGTCTTGTATAACCTAAAACTACCTAGCTTAAATAACATCTGAAAAATTCGCCATGCGAGTGACTTAAATCTCACTCATATTACTCGTCTATTGCACTATGCAATCGGTGATAGAGGTTTTAATTTTTCAAAAGCTTTTGAGTGAGAACACAGGACTTAAGCGATTTTTTCAAAGCTATTTCATAGCGGTTAAACTAGCAAAAATGTATGCACGCCTTGTTAATTTTGCGTATGCAACGTGCAATGTTAAATACAGTTTATACCATGTTTTAATATTATTTTGCCAACGTCCGTCGATGCCGCGTTGAATGAACTGGTTCTCGTATGATCACCGAAGTTAAGCAACGTCCAGCGAGATAAAGACTTCGTGATGCTGGCATTTCGACCCAACCCAGGCTAGGTGAGGTTAATGTGGGTAGCAGGTTTGTAACACCCCCGTCGTGATTTGAAGATGTAGTTGTTAAAAGCGACGTTAAACCCAAATTAAAAAAAAAAAAATATTTCTTCGAAAGTACTGATTACTGATACTTCGAAGATTACCCAAACTCTTAAATTTTGAATAACTTGTTTGTTACCCCAAGAATTTAGCAAGTAAAGAAATTAAACTGTTCACTATCGAATAGTCACTATCTGTCCTGGTAGCTTAGTATTTAAGACGTCATCGGTCAGATGAATCCAAAGTTTGTGGGTTCAAAACGCAGCCGGGACATGACAAGATATCGTCTCATTTGGGATTTTTACAACACAATAATACATCTTGGGCTTACTGCTGGAATAATTGGACTCATTAGTCTTAATCGCGGGCAGTATAAAAAAGGCGATATTATTAATTTATCGGAAACGGCAACAATAGATCAAGAAATTTCAACGGGACTTACTGATGGGTACACAAATTGAAACGGACCTGTAGTTTACTTTTGAGATGTTTTCAAAAGTTACTCAATGATCAGGGAGAAAACTTTCGAACTCAGACGACGAGAAAAAGTCATATAATCGTCCCGTGTTCTAAATTCCATGAGGCGTGAAAATAAACGACGCGGCGTTTGTTTAGAAGACTACAATGAAAGAAAAAGAGGAGAAGGAGGAGGAAGAAAGAAAAGAAGGAAGGGAGGAGAGAAGAGAAGAGAAGGGGAGGAGAAAGAAGGAGGAGGAGAGAGGAAGGAGGAGAGAGAAAGAAGAAGGAAAAGGAGGAGGAGAGAAAAGAAGGAAGAAAGAAGAGGAGGAGAAGAGAGAGAAGGAGGAGAGAAAGGAGGAGAGAAAATAAGGAAGGACAATTTAAGTAAAACGACGAAGGGAAAAACAAAGAAAGCTCTAGTTGAAAGAAAACTTCGAATTTTTTTTCGCTTCTCATGCAAACAACGAGGCTTAAAAAAGTTGGCTTGACATCATTAGGGCATGAACTCTTTCAAAAGCTCAAACCTGGACGAGGGTGGGTGGGGGGGGGGGGGGGGGGGCGATTGTAATTTGAAAAGTTTCATTTGATTGTGGCATTTCTCTTTGTCACACCGGCACAAATTATGTGATGTAATGGAATTGAATTTGAAAAAGAGAAAAGCAGACAGATTTTTTTCCCCCAACTTATTGTTGGAAAATACAGTAGTGCTTGTTAAAAAGTACAGGTAAACATAGCGTTTGGAAATCGTTTAAATTAAGTGACGCAGCTAATAATACCATTAAGGATAGAATTTTTGTAAGATAGAAAGAGATGTTCAAGTAATGATTTGTACTTTCAAAGTACATCTCATTTTCTTTTGATAAAAGAGAATGAGACACTTGATAATGGCTGACGTTTCTTTTGTAAAAAATGTTCTTGGGCACACATTAAAACAGGAACTTTTGATCAGTAAACTCTAAAAGGAATCTTTTGTGTGGTAAAGAAATGTTCTAAGAGGAATTACCATTACGGATAATGGATACAGAGTTGTCAAGTGTGTCCATCAGTAATAATAATAACTGTTTATTGACAAGAATAATATTGAAAAAGGGCGTGATTATTGCCTGAGACAATCTCTGCCATCAAACCAGTAATAATTAATAATTGTTCAATTCATTAAATTAAATATTTTTTATGAACTTCGTGGATATTCATTAAACATAAATATGTACATAAAACGATCAATATCATATCAAACAGAAAAATGAGAAGTTCTCATGCATATCTATCTCAAACTAACGAAGAGATAAGGGGCAAGGACTCTGAATGTTACAGACCTCTCTTTAAATAAATTTTCATTAAAAAAAAAAAAAAAATTGGCCGGGGTTTGAACCCGTACTTCTTTCACAAGAATTTCAACCACAGCAAACAAAAGAGTGGCAATGGAAATGTTTGAAAAGGGACACAAGATGCGTCGTTTTATTTTATTTTAAACGACAAATTAAACCATCACCAGCGCCAACCTTCCCGTTAAATTTGATTTAGAGATTAACGGAACAGATTTAGGTTAACAGCTGAGAAATTTTTGTCGAGTTTAGACGATGAGTTGAATGAGTAGGTGTACAAAAACAAGATTCTATATTATAAAAAGTAAATAACCCATGTATTTCTACCAAGAATATACTATTCAGTTGTGTATTTAATTCGCCTTCGAAGGTCGTTTATATATTTAATACAAAGTAGACGGTCGTTAGCTAACCGTGTTTATAAACATCTTCCCGAGTTTTTGATCATATATTTCGAGAGTAAATTTGATATTTATGTTATTCTTTCTTCTTAAAAAATATAGGAGGTTTACAATTTTAAATGCTTTTGATGAGCCGCGCAGACCAGGCAAAGTTCGATGACCTGTGACCTTTGTGACTGCTGTCAGGTAAAATTTTAGGGCTTCATTATAAATAATAATAATAACACGCTTTATTGGAAGGTAACCACTAGGCGAGGTTAATGCTCAAAGCATTTTCTACTATTTAACCCGTTATTATATCTAATTATTATTATGTGGTCACAAGCTCAAATTAAATGAGGAAAAATTCATGAGTTGGGTGGGATTCGAACCAATGGTTCCCTACGCTACCTGGATTACCAGACTAGCGCGTTAACCACTTGACAACCAGTGCACAGTATCAATGCATATGTTAAGTAGACAAATTAAAAATATGGAAAGTATAAATTTCGGTTTCTTTGTTTTATTCCATTCATGCGCTAATCAATGCGGGGTCGTCAGACCATCCTAACCTATGCGGGGTCGTCAAAGGTAGAAAACACCTAGTAGGTTTCCCAAACTCCCATTCACAACATTCAAACTATGAAAACCAGCGATTCTCAAGCGAATACCAAGAAAGATAAATTTTGGTAAGGCGGAATGAAGTGTCAACCTCCATGTGATTCAACATAAATATTTATTTTTTTATTTATCATTTTGTGTTTACCACTTTCGTGATGTCAAAACTACTCAAACTGTCTTTTACTAAATCTACGCTGAAACCGGGGCTTGAACCATCGACCTCCAGGTTACGAGTCCGCCGCCTTATCGATGGAGCTCAAGGTCGGTTATTCAACATAAATATTCGGACACGGAAAGTTAAGTAAGTAACATAAATAAGAAGAAGTATAAACTGACCAAACACCTACGCTTGGGACTTTCAAGAAGACAGCACTGTATTTTGCAGCGACATATTTCACAAGAATGCATTTTACAGTGACATGCTTTACAACAATGCAGTTCATAAAATATTATACAGAAATACAATTTACAATAAATTTCACAGGAATGATTTTCCTGGCGACAAAGAGTCGTTTAGAAATTCGACTAGCATAAAATTTTGGCACTCAAATCATATTTAAAGCAACTGTTTCAGTAATGTCAAGTGTGACTTAAGACAGTTAGTCATAAATATGGCTTTCAAAAGTCAACAATGCAAAACTTCCACTAGTGCTCGAATTTGGCGAAAAGCTTTCTTCATAACTCAAAAACTTGTCACGACAAATGCTTTTGGCTATCTGTCCCTTTTCTTTATCCCCACACATCTCACTATCTCTCTCTCTTTTTCTTTCTCTTTCTCTCTCTGTCTGTCTCTCCCTCTCTCTCTCTCTCTCTCTCTCTCTCTCTCTCTCTCTCTCTCTCTCTCTCTCTCTCCCTCCCTCCTGTATTTGCTCTTTGTTTGAGCTCACTCAATTAAATCACAGCTTAAATTTCTGCAAATATAGAGTTGCAAAATGAACCCGTTTGTATCTCGAAAATAGAGAAAGAGCGAAGGAGAGAGAGAGGGAATCTTATTTCAGAAATGAAGGAGAACGAGGGAAGAGAAAGAGGAAAGGAGAGAGAGAGAATGATAGGATTCTGATACGAGAGTTCACAAGTTCTAGGATTTGTTTTACAAATTTTCAGGCAAGAGTTGACATGTTCTAGGATTAGTTTTACAATTTTTCAGGGAGGAGTTGACATGTTCTAGGATTTGTTTTACAAATTTTCAGGGAAGAGTTGACATGTTCTAGGATTTGTTTTACAATTTTTCAGGGAGGAGTTGACATGTTCTAGGATTTGTTTTACAAATTTTCAGGGAGGAGTTGACATGTTCTAGGATTTGTTTTACAATTTTTCAGGTTGACATGTTCTAGGATTTGTTTTACAAATTTTCAGGGAGGAGTTGACATATTCTAGGATTTGTTTTACAAATTTTCAGGGAGGAGTTGACATGTTCTAGGATTTGTTTTACAAATTTTCAGGGAGGAGTTGACATGTTCTAGGATTTGTTTTACAAATTTTCAGGGAAGAGTTGACATGTTCTAGGATTTGTTTTACAATTTTTCAGGGAGGAGTTGACATGTTCTAGGATTTGTTTTACAAATTTTCAGGGCGGAGTTGACATGTTCTAGGATTTGTTTTACAAATTTCCAGGGAGGAGTTGACATGTTCTAGGATTTGTTTTACAAATTTTCAGGGAATAGTTGACATGTTCTAGGATTTGTTTTACAAATTTTCAGGGAGAGTTGACATGTTCTAGGATTTCTTTTACAAATTTCCAGGGAGGAGTTGACATGTTCTAGGTTCAAAACCCAGTCGGGACATGACGAGTTATCCTCCCATTTGAGAGTATTACCAGATAATAATACGTCTTGGGCTCACTCCTGGAATAATGGGACTCATTAGTCATAACCGGCCAGTATGAATAAGCCAATATTATTATTATTTATACACTGCCTGATTGAGACTTAAGAATCCCATTTTTCCAGAAGTTGTGTGTTTTAGTGCCATTAATATGCATGTGGTCAACTGTCATGCATTGGCTATCACATGATTACCAAGAGGAAACCACGGCCCGACGATCGAAAAGGGCAGACTAATTTTTCAACACTTCACTGCTAAGATCCCCGATTTAAAACGAAGAAGCAAATTTCTGCTCAGGTATAATTTTCCAACTCAATCAACAAGTTGCAGCTAATATCAAACAAAACAAACTTTTCATTTTTGTACTGTTTAAAAAAAGTAGCAAAAAGTTTCAAAGAAAATGACAGGTACAAAAGAGAACGGCAAAGCTTCAATAGACTCTGTAGAGTACATAGGAAAGTACATAGTAACTGTACATATTTACTTTATACATAGATATTTTTATGTACATCGATATGATAACAACAAGGAAATCCATTCTTCTGTGTAAGTTTCCTTAGGAGAAAAGGTAACAACTAGTAATAATTTAAATAAAAAACTCAAAAAAGAGACACAGAAGAAGAGATAAGAAAGAGGGAGAGATTGGAGAGCTCTCTACAAACAAAAGAGAGAAAATGAGAGAAACTAGGAGAGGAGAAAAAATCCCAAGTCAAAAAGATTAGAGTGAGAAAAAAACAAAGAAAAATTGTTTGAGAATCTGAGAGAAGGGCGAGAAAGAGGAGGAGGAGAAAAGAGGAGGGGGGAGAGAAGATAAAGGAGGGGAGAGGAGAAGAGGAGAGATAGGAGAGTTGGGGGAGAGGAGAAGGAGAAGGAGGAGAAGGAGGAAGAGGGAGAGAAGAGAAGGACAAATAAAATTGCGAGAGCTATATCGATCAGCCTGAAGGCACTTGGCACACAGAATATCTTCAATTCAAGAGAGCTTCTTACAAGCCCTTTGCTTCTTACAACGTTGCCAACTCATCATATTTATCTAGACTTTTCAATTTTCTTTTTTCCGGCATATTTTTCTGGCATAGCCTTATGTCGACTTATGTGTAATGATTTCAGCTTAATGATTTATTATAAAGATTTCGCTTAACTTGAAGATTTCGGATCAGGGTCCAAAATAGCAAGATTCTTAAAAATTACAGAAGAAAAGTTAAGTAAAGATATATAGAGCAAAAGAGAGGAAAGAGGGAGAGAAAGAGGAGAAGAAAGAGAGAGAGAGAAAGAGAAAGAGGGGAAAGAGAAAGAGGGAGAGAGAGAGAAAGGGAGAAAGAGAGAGATAAGAGAGAGAGTGAGAGAGAGAAGGAAACAGAGAGAGAAAAAGAGAGAGATTAAAGAGAGGGTTGAGGAGGAAATATACAAATAAGAAAAATTTGAGATTGGGGTTACGTAGTGTTTAATAGAAGGAAACAAGCTGAAGAAGGATTAATGGCAGACGAAATAATAGAGTGTTGAGTTTGAAAAAAAAAATTAACAAATTCCGAGCAAAAAAAACAGTCAAGTAAAATTGTATCTTAAGAAGCTGAAAAAAAAACCTCACTCAAAACTCCACAAAAAAACCTCTTTCCAAACGCCCTAAACTTGATAAGTTTAGATTGTAGACGCCAAGTCTTCTATGCGAAAACTTTTAATCCGTGCAGCATCCTTGGCATAACCCGGAAGCTATTGTCTACTTTTATTATTTTAATTATTATTAACGAAATAAAATTCTTGCATGAGATCGTGTGGAGGAGCTGAAAGATGAATATAATCTTCATATTTTAAAGTCAACATTCTCCTGTGCTTGAAGTAACCAACGAGACATGAGATAAGAGGAATTAAAACTAAATCGCAGTACTATATTATTATATCACTATATTATATCACATAACTATATCACAGTGCACTGATAGTCAAGTGGTTAACGCGCTAGTTTGGTGATCCAGGTAGCGTAGGGATCGGTTGGATCGAATCACACCCAGTGCATGTATTTTTCCTCATTCTTTTGAGTTTGTGACCACATAATAATAAGACTCTGAGGGTTAGGTGCATGAAAATGCTTAGAGCATTAACCTCGCCTGGTGGTTACCTTCCACTTAAGAGTGTTATTATAATCATATTATTATCATCATCATCACCATCATCACAACTTTAGTGGGTAGCTCAGCATTATCTTGTAATCACAATAATTGCTCGTATAACATATTCCACGTTGATAAAGCAAGCTCATATGCATAGTACGCATAATAACTGTGCAAACAATGACAAAAATAAAATGAAAATTTTCCGAAAAAATAATTCAGGAAAAAACTGAAAGCGCCGCCGAGCTTCGTTCCGTCAAACTTTTCAAAACTCGTTACGTCAATATAATGACGATCCTTTTTATTGCGGAATTAACATATTCATGTATTTCGTGACAGGTTTTGCCACAAAAACGAATTCCAAAAGCAGAGGAGGAGGAGGAGGGGCTGGAGGGGGGGGGGGGGGGGGGGGGGAGAATTCGCGAGATATATTGAAATTGAACGAGACATGGTGGAGGGGCGACGAGGGAGGTTGAGAAAATGGAGAAATAAGGGGGTGCTCTATTCAGGAGATGAAAAGGAGGTAGGATGGAAAAGGAGGTGGAAAAAAGAGGTGGGGGGGAGTTATGAATACAAATTTGAAACGACGGCGGTGGGTTCCTATTTGTTGAATGTCAAACTAAACCTGAGAAAGTTTGACAACCAGAAAAGATGGTGGAAAGCTTTTGGTGGGTGGGGGGGAGGGAGGAGGGATTTCTACATTGGTCTGACGTCATATCGCACTCACTCCCTAGGAGACGTAACATAATTATAATGTCTCAAATAAAGTTATGATCAGAAATCGTATAAATAGGCACACGTGTCAGAGTGTTTTGATGGAAAAAACAGGGAAAGTCGGAAGCAGAAGGAGGAAAATGAATGACATGAAATATGTTAAGCCTATACACCTACTGTAGGTTGGGAGTATAGGGAGAGATAGAGAGGGAGGGAGAGAGAGGGAAAGGTAGAGAGGGGGACAGAGGAAGAGAAGACAGAGAGAGAGAGAAAAAGATAGAGGAAAGTGATATAAATTTTTTTTTCAATCGAATTGGACGACGAAACGACGCTAGAAAAAATGGGGGAGAGGGATTTGATATTAAACCTTTTTCCACAATTTCTTTGCATGAGAGGGAAGTGCAGAGGAGAAGAAGAGAATAGGCTGGAAGAGAGATATAGAGAGAGAGAAAGAAACTAAAGAGAAAGTCTAGGCCGGAATAGGTGGGGGGTGAAAGAATAGCTATGAAAAGAGAGGAGAGAGAAAGAGAGAGAGAAGAGAGAGAGAGAAAGAGAGAAAGAGAGAAAGAGAGAAGAGAGAGAGAGAGAGAGAGAGAATAAACAACACAGCCACCCTTAGCATAGCTACCTACAAAAGATAGAAAATGCGAGTCGAAGCACGCACACACAATGACACGGAGGAGAAAAAAACACATAAAACACAGAAATAGCACACACAAGCCATTGTTAACAGTCACATCAAAAATGATATGGTTAACGAGTTAACGAGACAGAGGATATAAAAGGTTCAAAGAATTGGATGAAAAATATGGCAGAAAAAAAAAACGTGTGAGGAAGTGAAAAGGAAAAAAAAAATAGGAGGAGGAATTTTTCAAAGAATAATTGTTGGCATTGAAATGGTTGACGGAACAAAGGAATCAGAGAGGGCAGAGAGAGAGGGGTGGTCACACGTTTAATTGAAATGGCTGAGGAGACAAAGGAAATAAAAGTTGAAAGACAACTGAGCGGAAAGGACGGAAGAAAAGGAAGAGGGATGAAAAAGAACAAAAGGAGAAAGTAAACCAAGTATTTGCAAACCAAGATGACAAACAGGGAGACGTAATAGTTCGGGAGAAGTGGAACTGTCGCGTCGAAAAGAAATTGATAGAAAAGATTTCCTTCTTTTTGAGCAACATCCAGAGAGGCTCGTGATGCTAGCTATTCCCGACCCCACTCAGGCTGGGTGAGATAATTTTGAATAGCTTAGCTGGTTTGTGAGTTTCTAGCGAATCATATCAGCTACCCACCTTAACCTCGCCCAGCTTGGGTGAACATTCAAAGTCCAACCGTCGGGTAGTGATGCTGGCTATTCCCGGCCTCACTAAGGCTGAGTAAGGTTAATTTGAGTAGCTGGTTTGTGAAATTCAAGCGAATCGTACCAGCTACTCACTTTGAGCTCACCCAGCCTGGGTAGGGCCGGAAATGCCAGCTTCAAGTGTTCAGAGGGAACAAAATTTTCCAACAGAAACCCAACCGGTAGTCTAACTCGAGATCTCTTGACTACGGGCAGTAGTCACAACCTTTAGACCAAGGAGGCTATAGTGACACAAATATTGACATTTATTTATGTTCTTTTATTGACCTCAAGTGGTTAAAACAGGGATTTCTCTTTTAGCCTGAAGAAATCACGCGGCGCAGGAAAGAAAGGAAATATTTCTCGCAAGTCAAAGCTGGCAAACTAGGTTTATGGCACAAGTTATTATGCAGGGTCTCATGAAGAAAAATTTGTAGCCTCGAATGCCCCTTCTAAACAAACTTTAATAGAGTTTATAACTGTACATTGAAATGAACTTTTGTAAATCTCATTTTTGCGAACTGAATGTACCAAAATATGAGAAAATATTCAAATCCAGGTCACCGTGCATACCAGCCTAAGAACGCTACTCCCCTCCACTAATGTGACTACTGAAATATGAAAGGTCACTGTGATACTCTATTCCGAAATTTTGAGATAGCAAAAAGTATCACTCAAATTTCGTTGGCGACTCTTAATAATTTGAAAAATTCATTTTTTATTGCACAGTGCACAGTTGCACACCTAGACGCAAAAACTTTTTTTTTTGTACAAAAACAAAAAAAAAATTTTTTACAGAAAAACAGTGATTGGATTCTAATATAAGGAATGAAAGATAAATATTTTATTATTGACTATACAGAAGTTGTACTATCTTTTAAAATTCCGACATCAGTCAACCTAGAGACCCTTAGACAATAGTTAATATCAGGTAGGTATCAGACGCGGCCACTGTTAAGGAGCTGGGGAACTCTAGCAAAATCAGACGAAAAAGAGAGGATTTTCTCAAAAGCTAGCTCTTACTCAATGAAAATCATCACACATTTCTAGAATAATTAATGCATAATAATGGTAAACAAACTCAAATGGCAAACATACTCAAACTCTTTAGATACTGAAAGAGCGACTCTATAGCTGTATTGGGTTTCAGTACTTTTAAAGATAAACAAAGGACTTAACATGTAAAAGAAATGGAAGCAAGAACTTTATAAATCCATTTTGTTTAACCAAACTGGAAGAAGATATTTCCTCTTCCAAAAGAAAAATGACTTCCTTCCAGTTCGTCCATTTTATTCCAGTTGAATCTACTTTGGTTAGAAAGAAAAATACGGTGTAGAGGGTAGTGAGTTGGAATGAGAAGGCACTGTTTAGATTGATTTAGAAATATATTTGTATACAGATTTTAGTTTCAGATTAAGATTAAATGAGAACAATTTGGTTTGGGTACTCATTACAATGTAGATAAATGTGAAAGTGAGAAGTTCATGTCACCACTTGTAGAGGGTAGTGAGTTGGAATGAGAAGGCACTGTTTAGATTGATTTAGAAATATATTTGTATACAGATTTTAGTTTCAGATTAAGATTAAATGAGAACAATTTGGTTTGGGTACTCATTACAATGTAGATAAATGTGAAAGTGAGAAGTTCATTTAACAAACATGCAAAGATAATAGTACTGCACTTAGTATGACACGGCGATCACGGCGCACGCTACAACGGATTATAAAGCTCATTTTAGTAAGGTCTATGTGGCAGCACCCCCAAAACATTTTCCCACCGTCCGCGACTGGGAGGTATGTTCTTTCAAAGTAGAACTATTATTTTAAAATTTCTCTTTCATAGTTTAAAACTTGCAAAAGTTTTCCAAACTAACATGAAGGTAGAGAAACAAAACCAAGCTACCCCCCCCTCTCTGCTTGACTTTCTTATCTCTCAGTTTACTCGTTCCTTAGTTTTTTGATGGAATGGAACTTTAAGAACTGTTGTAGTAATAATGAGACTACCTGTGCCAGTTCTACATAGATAGAGCACTCAGACTAAAAGCATTGTAATACCTTCTGGTACTCGGAACATCCATTTACTTTTTCGAGTATGACTGTGGCACTAAATTTCAAGAAAGATGGTGTCGTAACAGTGACATCTAGTCACGAATGGAACCGACCTCGGTAGCTCGATCGATAAGGCGGCGGACTTGTAACCAGGCTAGGTGAGGTTATTGTAGGCAAGTGGGTTTGAGTATCCCTTATATGTATGAGTGAAGTAGGCAAGTGGGTTTGAGAATCCCTTATGTGAGTGAAGTAGGCAAGTGGGTTTGAGAATCCCTTATGTGAGTGAAGTAGGCATGTGTATTTGAGAAGAAAGCCAGGAACAATCAATATTGCTGCAACCTCCACTTTACCTATACGTAAGCTAATATTGGATAGGTACTTATCTTCTGTCTACATCCTATATTCTATTTTAGAGCCTAACTATACAGTATGTTTCAGAAAAGGTGGCCACCCCCTCGTAACTTTTGAACGCGACGGAATTTTTCAATTCTGTAAAGTCCTAAGTATAGGAAGTGCCCTATGGCCCATCCTGTGGTCATATTTATTTTTGGCCCCGGTTGGCCCTTCCGGCTTTTAGGCCATATTTTTTAATTTTTCTCGCGAATTTTAAATGGAATGCTATATTTTTTATTCCTGTTAATTAAAGTCCAAGTTAGGCTGAGTATAATGAGCTTTTAAAATTTTCAAAAACCTTATCAGGGGCGGAGCTAGTAGGGTGCAAGGTTCAAAACTGTTACACCCTGTATTTCAGCGTTAGTTAGATTTTTTAGTACTCTTTTTATTTTCATAGTTTAGAAATATTGTTTTACACCATATGAAATCAAAAAATATTCTTGTTTACTTCTAATCATGGTTATAGTAAGGTTTTTGTACAAGTACTTTTTTTCTCACGTCAATTTTTCCGTAAATTAATGGTGTTCTCGAAATTGGCATTTTTAGAGGTGAAATTCTGCAGTGACCTATGTTTTTTATGCTTAAAATCGAAAGAAAACTTAACGGAAAAGCGATTAAGATCATAAAAAAAGCCATTTAACCTGCTAGTTTTTTCACAACAGTGTCCGGTAAAGTGGGTGAATTTCGAAATTATTGGATTTTTTTTGTTGAGGAAACACAATTGGCATAGAA
The DNA here is from genome assembly GCA_024516035.1 of Bactericera cockerelli. Lineage (NCBI taxonomy): Eukaryota > Metazoa > Arthropoda > Insecta > Hemiptera > Triozidae > Bactericera > Bactericera cockerelli. The sequence continues at coordinate 30,707,536 of CM044960.1, forward strand.
AATAAATAATACCTAATAAGGGACTAATACTTCAATAAACATAACTAAATGCAAAATTAAATGAAAATTATTTCTTCTAAATCAGTGCCGGATATATTTTTTTTTCTCTCTCTCTCTCTTCTCCTCTTTAAAATAATTGAATTGGTTTAATTTTCACCCTCAAGAGTTTGGTACTTGACCTGGTATTTTTTTCTCTTAAATTTCGAGATAATTAGATTTTTGTTGTTGAGGAGAAAACACATTTTTTTAAAAACAAAAGAAAACTAGTTTTTCCATACTGAGTCCGGTGAAATGTGTAAATTACGAAATTACTGGGAAACACAATTGGCATACAAAATAAATAATACCTTATAAAAGAATTAATCTTCACTAAACATAAATACAAACGAAATTAAATAAAAAAATCTTCTAAAAAAAATTTTTCTTAAAAAAAAGAGTTTGGTAATCAACCTGGAAAAATGGCCCTTTATTTAGAGACCTGGTATTACTAGCAACACCAGTATGATTTTTTTTTTTAATTGGGTTTAATATCGCGTTTCAAGTGCATGGTCATATCATAACGGGGGTGTTACCCTCCATTAGCAAGAAACTCACGAATCTGCTAAACACATTTATCTCACCCAGCCTGGGTTAGGCCGGAATGCCAGCATCACGAAGTCTTCCCCTGGCTGGACGTTGCTTAACTTCGGTGATCCTACAAGAATCGTTGCATTCAAAGCGCCATCGGATTGACTCCAGAATGATTGACAATGTGTTTTCTACAGACTTTACCAACTTACCAACTAAAATTGTCTCAAGAGGAGACCCCTAGGCCGACTTTAGAAGCAGCATTATCTGATAATTATTTTTGATAAAACTTGAACTTTAAAAAGTGAAAAAAAGAGAGAGAAAAAAAATAAATAAATATCCGGCACTGATTTA